>APFE031044297.1:0-56731 GCA_000404065.3 Pinus taeda | reverse complement strand
CCTCCTAGCTCGAAAAAACTTCGGATCCTCATGGTAAAGCATTTCACCCGACATCAAAAGATTAACGACCTCATGCTTTAGGGGGCAACTGTTATAGAAATTTTTGGGCACTGCAACCCCAATCATAAATGTCCATAAACTAAGGCCTCCTAAGTCCCTAAAAGTGTTGCTTCACTGCCTAAAGGAACAAGGTCATCTGATTACATCACCTCCCAGAAGTTCTCCACTAAAAACTGCTCAAAAATGGTCAAAACTGGACCATACTGAATACCCAGTGCAGAGGCTGCAATGCATATCACCTTCCCAGTGTAAAGGGTGCGATTCATACTGAACGGTCCCTCTATAGGGTGCAATGGGCGAGAATGGACAAATGGCAGAGACAATTTGTGAGGTGGAAGACCATGGAATCTTCCAGAAGCTTCCCTTTGACACTTGCCTCTCTGTTTTCGACTAGGGATGAGTAAGAGATCATCAGTCTCCAATTGGAATGAAGAACTATCAGAGAGAAGACACTAGTCAAAACCCCAAAATATGACTCACCCCCCTACAATCATCTATATATGGATCCCTCATCTCAGAGATCCAGAGGCTGGAATCTTGTATCTTGTAGAGAAGTGCGGTTGGTTTTCTGGTGAAACTTCATAGTGTTGGGTGATCTAAGCTTTACTTGAGGTGAAGAAGGGCTTTCTTACTGGAGGATGATGCTGGGTCAGAACTATTGGATGTAATACTCTTTCTTTTCTTGATATTAATAAAGCTATTCAATTTGTCCTCCATATTCTTGTATGTTTGATTCTATATGCATTTGTATGGTTAACACATATCTAGTCCTGTGTTATTTATGAATATAGATCTTGGTTCTTCGATAGTAGTATGTTTCTTTGATTCCACAGGTGCTCTTTGAAGCTGGGCAGATGAAGAAGAAGTAGCAAAAGATCTATCAGGAAGGAGAGGAATCAAGTAAGGAACCAGGCGCAAGACTGAGGTTGGTGTCCTTTGTTCCACTCTTATCTATTTTCATAAAGGAAAGTTAAAGTAGACATTACTTGTTTGTTTCTAAGATAGCTACCAGTCTTGGTGGGAATAGCAGCTCCGAGTGGACACTATTCCCGGTAACACACCCGAAAATCTTGGGCTACATCTCCATGAGCTCTAGTCAACTCAACTAGCCTCTTTGGGATTATGGCAAAGTCTTTTTCGAAGCTCTTGGCTCAACTCCACTATTTTACACAGAAACAATGGGTTTAGACACCATTTTATCCCTGACTATTGGAGCTCTCAGCTATTCTTGCTCTCGGCTCTCGGCTTTGGCTCTCTACTCTAGCGCTTGGCTCTGGCTCTTACCTCTAGCTCTCTTTGCCTCTACTTCCTACTTTGGCTTAGCTTTTTACACTCCAGCCTCAGCACCAACTTTGTTTTTTCCTCCCCACTAGCTCTGTCATTCTATGGCTCTTAAGCCAATTGGCATTGTCTGTTCTTTTTCCTCTTTTGTGCTCTTTGTCCGCACAAATCCCCCTTTGAGCATTAGCAATCATTATTAAACTCCTTTAAGGATGGTGGCCATCTATTCTGTAATGGAAGGAACCATCGGCGGTTGAAATCCCCAGAAACAGTCGTTCCCTGTTTACATAGAGAAACACTATAAAACATGGGAAAATCCGCCAAAACATTGTTTATTGGACTTCAAATATTATGAGTTCCACCCTGTTTTCCCTTCTGATCCATCTTTTCGTGTGATCACAAGTGATTGTTGATCAATGATTGTTATTGATTTCGGGTGGCTAATGCGCACAGATATTACCCACCTAAAAAGGGTGGTTTCCATTCTCTGGCGCCTAGCCACATGGCAGCCAGTGTATGGGCTCGAGCGAAGCCTGGCCAAAACCACTTACCACCTATGGCCCGCCCGAAATTGTACTCATCTCGTGCTTTCCCTTTGTATTTGAAAAATACATTAAAACACTAAAAACATCGCAAAATGGCTTTATCTGGACTTGAAATGTTATGCATTTGCATTTATAAACCCTTTCAGTTCTAGATTCATCACTTATTGCATCGCATATGTGTTTTGAGTAAAATCCCAAATACACGGGAAATACATGAAAATCCGAATTCCTGGACCTGAAATTTTATACAATCGGCCTTTGAAAACTTATGGGGTCTGACCTTTTTATTGGGATCGGGGGTCGTCGATCACCAATCATTGATATCTACAATCACAATGTTCCTCGGCCTGGGCTAATGTGCATCAGTGATGCCAATTCGCTGATCTGATCATCGGCGATCAGCGTATCAGATGATCAAAATCATCAGATCCTGGTCCCAATATCACATATGTGTCTGCCTACGATCCGATTGATTAGATTGATAAATTGGGTTTTCTTCGGCCTCTGCTTAGGTCTAGCCCTTTGCCTTGTTCCGATGCGATTTCCCTTTATAAGGGTGTTTTTTGCAATTTTTAGGGGATTTTGCGTCTTTTTCTAAGGAACAAAGCGCATCTTTGAGTGATAACTTCTACATCCTAAGTCCATTTTAGCCCATTCAAGTTGCAGTAGATTTGGAAGGAAAATATCTCTACAATGGGGCTATTTCTAAGAACTTACTTGGACTTTCATTTTCCTCCATGAGGAACACTTAGATTTAGGAGTCTATCCAAAATCCATTTTGGATCACACCTTCCCACTAAAAGAACTTTTGGTCTCCAAATGAATGATATACTAATATGAACAGTACTTGAGAGTAACAACACCCTCTTCTTTCAGCCCCCACACACTTTCCTTCGATAGTGCCTCTAAACCAAAGTCTCTGACCAATTCCCCTCCTGGATGGGCTCGTCTTCATGGGAATAATTGTCTTCCACCTTGCCTTCCTGTAGAACTTTTCCTGAAATGGTCATAGAAGGTGGTTTGAACTCCTTTGCCTTGATCATTTATCGAAGGTGGCTCAAACAAATGTGAAGTTCATATGCTCCACAAAGCTTTCATTTGTACCTGTTTGAAAATTTGTCAACAACAACTATTAACAACAACAGAAACACATAGAACAATTGGATGGCCTAAACTCTTGCTTCAACAAAAGAAAAATATTTCGTAGCTTGTGAACACCTCCATGTCTTATGTCTTCATACGAATGATGGACTAGATAACAAGCCCACAAAACATGCCTTTAAACAAATGACTCTTCAAGTCAAGCATGTAGAAAAAAACCATTAGGACTCTTTTCAAAAAGATGAAACACTTCATTATTATCTCCATCTTGGAGACCAAGTTAACTTCTCCCAAGTCAACATTGCATCACATGCATGTCAAAGCAATCAACTCCACAAGTTAATCACACATACATGTTCAAAACAAGGAAAACATCAACATCCCTGTGTCCATGCACATCATGCTCATGCATGCATTTCATCTTTCAACTTTCACTTAAGTACATTGTACTTTCGAATTTGAAATGAAATATAATGTTGCAACAGTAAAGTGAGTCTCCTACTCAACTTTTCCATTCACCTTCTTGGTAAGAACTTGCAACTTGCGTCTCATTAACAAAGAAATGCAAATAGATGCATCAATAGACATGCAACCTTAATTGGATAAGAACTCTATCCATTTCTCAGTAATCCCTTTCAAAGGTACTACCTTTATCTTCACATCAGCATAAACATGTGAATCATCCTAAGACACATCAGTCATGGAATCTTCCTTTCCATTTCTGCCATCTTCTCTTTCCACTTTCTTCAGATTTTGTGGAAGCATTGTTGGATTCAGAGTCCAACATCTTTCAACAAGATTCCCTTACTTATGGAAACAAGTGCAACAAATGTGCATCCTCTTGACAACATGATTTGCCTTGCCCAATGGACCTTTGGCTTTTTGCTTCTTTTCCTTCAAAAGTTTCCTGTATGTGGCCATTCTCTTCCAACATCTAGAAACATGATGGTTATCCAAACCACAAAAGTAACATGCAATTCTTTTCCCATGCTTATGTGGAAATTTATCATGCTTTGCAAAATCAAAAGGAAGATGATTAGAACCAGGTTTATACCTTTCTCTTTCACCTTTATTTCCTTCATGAGGAGGTGAAGAAAATGACGAAGTGGCTGTCTTTGTAACCCCATAAATATCTTCAAGGTTGTCAGAGTCTTCCCAACTCTCTGGTTCAAGTGTGTGCTTCTAAACACCTACATCCTCCAAATGATGTTTCAAGCTATTGCATACCTCCTGAATACAACCTTCACACTCTTGCAGACCTATAATGCAACTCTTTCTTGGAGTTGTTTTAATGGTCTTCATGGTAGCTCTGGAAGTTTCTCCATAAGCTTGTCCATAGCCAAGACCCAAATACTTAGGCCTTTCATCAATTATTATTGGCTCAAAAATACCTTGTGCATGTCTACCCAAGCCTCTTCCTTCATATCCCATCTTGGACATTAGCTTGGAACCTATGCCTTTGTTATGTTTTTCAAAAGAACCAATATAAGAATTCTTAGAGGAATTGGAAGACAAACTAGAATGGCTTACCTCTTCTTCAAGTTGATACTTGACCAAGGATTCTTTGGCAACAAAGCGTTGTGACTCTAACTCATGCATCCTTTTCAGGTTTAGATTTGCAATATGAAGTTTCCTCTCCATTTCATGCAGTCTGTCAGAAAGCAACTGCTTCTCTTCCTTCATGGAATTCAACTGCTCTCTAAACATGCTACTCTTCCCATGATCCTCATATATTTCTCTTACCTTGTCCATCATGATGAATAATTCTTGCTTTAATTCTCCATCATAGAGTCTTGTGACGAAGGAGGAATTTGAGGATTCACTTGTGGAAGCTCTCATTATACCAATGGACAAAAGAACTTCAAACAAGATTAATAAAGTGCTTTATTAAGAAACCTTTTGCAACAAACCTTTTGTTCTTCAAGGATTGCCTTGAGGTCCTTTGGAATAGAAGAATGCCTTCAGCCCATCTTTCTTCTTGTCCTTCCTGGACTGAGCTATCAATAGCTTTCTCTTCACCTATGCAACTCAAACAATAGTCAGTCTACAATAAGCATACAACCAACCTCTGACTGTTTAAACACATTTCAGACAAGCAATATTTGCTCTGTCAATCAAGTGTTCTGATATAACCTTATTTAAAGGTGTGGATGATCAAACTTAAGCTTTGATACCACTTTATCTAAAAATGGGGCACTTAGGCTTCTTGTCTAACTTACAAGAACCTCTCCCACTTCCAAAGCTTATTTATTCCCAAGTCTTTATGATTAACCAAAAGCGGAATTAAATATGTGCTTGAAACAAGGTGTATGCTTATGTTTATTGTTGACTATTTACGTGTTTGTAAGTTTATTTGCTTGAATTGACATAACAACTAAAGTAGCAGATATAATGCAACAATGAAAAAACACACATAAGACAACAATCTAATTAGGAGTTCACCCAAAACTCTTGGGCTATGTCTCCATGAGCTCTAGTCAACTCAACTAGGCTCTCTGCGATTATGGAAAAGTCCTTTCACAAGCTCTTGGCTCAACTCCACTATTTTACACAGAAACAATGGGTTTAGACACCATTTTATCCCTGGCTCTTGGAGCTCTCTCCTCTTCTAGATCTCAGCTCTTGCTCTGGCTCCCGGCTTTGGCTCTTTGCTCTAGCTCTTGGCTCTGGCTCTTCGCTCTGGATCTCTTTGCCTATGGTTCCTACTTTGACTTAGCTTTTTGAACTCCTACCTTAGCACCGCCTTTTTTTTGGCTTCCCCACTGGCTCTGTCATTCTATGGCTTTTAAGCCAATTGGCACTATCTATTCATTTTCCTCTTCTGGGCTCTCTATCCACTCAAATCCCCCTCTAAGCATTAGCAATCATTGGTAAACGCCTTCAAGGATGGTGGCCACCTGTTCTATAATGGAAGGAACCATCGACACTTGGAATCCCCAGAAACAGTCATTCCCTGTTTAAACAAAGAAACACTGTAAAACATGGGAAAATCTGCCAAAACGCTATTTATCAGACTTCAAATATTATGAATTCAGCCCTATATTCCCTTTGGATCCATCTTTGGGCATGATTACAAGTGATTATTGATCAACGATTATTATTGATTTCGGGTGGCTAATGTGCACGGAGATTACCCACCTAAAAAGGTTGGTTTCCTTTCTCTAGCGCCTAGGAATGTGGTCTCCAGTGTATGGGCTCAGGCAGAGGCCGGCCAAAACCACTTACTACCTACAGCCTGCCCGATATCCTTCTCATTTATGGTTTCCCTTCATATTTGAAAAATACATTAAAAAACTGAAAACATTTCAAAATGGCTTTATACAGACTTGAAATGTTATGAATTTTCATTTATAAACCCTGTCAGGTCTAGATTCATTGCTTATCGCATCGCATATTTGTTTTGGGTAAAATCCCAAATACATGGGAAATACGTGAAAATCTGAATTCCCAGACCTGAAATTTTATATAATCAGACTTTGAGAACTTATCGGTTCCGACCATTTTATTGGCATCGGGGATCATTGATCATCGATCGCTGATATAAAAAATCGCAATGTCACTCAGCCCAGGGTTCTATGCATCGCCGATGTCAATTTTCCAATTCGATCATCAGCGATCGGTGTATCGCATGATCGCAATCACCAGATCTCGGTACCGATATCACATATGTGTCTGCCTCAGATCCGATTGATCAGATTAGTGAATCGTGGTTTCTTCCACCTCCGGTTAAATCTGGCCCTTGCCTTGTTCTAATGTGATTTCCTTTTATAAAGGTTTTTTTTTTCCATTTATAGGGATTTTGCCTCTTTTTCTAAGCAACAAAGGGCATGTTCTTTGAGTGACAACTTCTACATCCTAAGTCTATTTTAGCCCATTCAATTTGCAGTAGATTCAGAAGGAAAAGATCTTTGCAAACGGGCTATTTCCATGAAATTCCTTGGACTTTCATTTTCCTCTATGAGGAACGCTTAGACTTAGGAGTCTATCCAAAATTGATTTTGGATCACCTCTCCTATTCCCAGATCACAGAATGTAGCAGCAAATCTCATGGCTAATGTAGCTTCTAAGCTCATCCCATATGAGGATTATAGTCTGGATAGAATTTCTATTGAGTTAATTTTTAGACCATCCATCCCAGATAATGTCACCAATTGGCATGCGTTCAATCACGATGAGGATATCCTAAATTTCTTGACATCTGAAGGATGTTATGACGACCAAATCATCGATGAAAGCGATCATGATATTCAATTAAAGCAGAAACTCAATGAAAATCCTATTGCTAAATCTGTGGTTAAACTGGAAGATCTTTATGATATTAAGGATAGATTCAAAAAGGTCACTAATGCAAATCTTCAAAGTTCAACTTTAAGGTTTGAATTAGTAAATCTTGGTAGAGATACCAAACCAGAAAATGTCAATCTAGGACTTGGACTTTCACTTGATGAAAGATTTGCTTTCATCCGATTACTAAAAAAATACAAAAAAAAATTTCTTGGAATTATGAGGATCTGAAGACTTATGATACCTCAATTATTCAACATACAATTCCAATGATTTCTGACGAGAAACTTTTATAGCAGAAATTAAGGAAAATTCACCCCAATCTTGAGAGTCAAATCAAAGCAAAGTTGAATAAACTCCTGAAAGCCAAAATAATTTTTTCTGTCAGACATTTGAAATGGGTCTCAAATTTGGTACCTGTCAAGAAAAAGAATGGTGATATTAGTATTTGCATAGATTTTAGAAATCTCAACAAAGCATGTCAAAAACATAATTTCCCATTACCAACAATGGAGCAGATAGGATGGCAACGGAGTTAGGGTTACTCTACAGAGACCGTATTAGGAACTCTACAACAGTGGTACGACATCAAATGCCCCTGTAATTTTTACTTGATACCGTTCCCACACCCATTTCCCTACTCCAGATAACTGCTACAGGTTTCTTACTAGCTTCTTTAGCTCCATGTGGTTAGTTTCTTTCCTATCTACCCTCAGCACTGACTTACCTTCATTTTCTACTAACATCGACCTGAAGACAGCCGTCAGTCAGTGGTTTAGATAGTTATGGATGACTTGGTTGATTATTCCATGGATCGTTTGGAGGATGTGCCCATATGGACAACCCCCAAGACCACAATGGCAGGCTACTACACCTTTGAAAGTGAGCTCTCAGATGAAGTTGATGCCCTACCGCCTTTCTTTTTCTCTTGCATATCCTCTGTGACACTGCCTGTGAACGGACCTTCACATTCAGATCTCATCACTCAGGATCTCTCACCTCACACTCTGGCTTTTGCATATTCCATAACTAACCCTAACAAAAAAGCCCTAAAATAGGCACAGGTTACAAACCCTCCTACATCCACCTCTGGTAAACCCTTGGCTAGTCACTCTCTAGTCTCAGCTGCACCGAACCTTGCTATTAGCTTCTCCCCTCACCTCAGAGGCTCCCCTTCTGGGAAATTTCACCGGTATAGGTCACATCCCCGGTTTCTTTGGTTCTACTTCATCAGCGACTGCAGCGGATACTAGGGCATCCCCTACATTTTCGACTACACAACCTACCGAGGCACCAGAGATAACGACTACAAAATGCTTCAGGCTTCTAGGAGGAAGAGGTGCTTGAAACTCTGGAACTATGAGGTGTTCCTAAAACTCACTGAGCACACCCAATTACTAGAATCCATGGAGACCCTAGAGAAAGTGCTTATTGGGAGGGTTCGCGGCAGATGTTACAGTGTGGAAAAGCTCCAACAATGGACAACAGAGGTTTGGGGAAATCACCTGAAAGACCCCCCAAAGGTTCAAAAGTTCATCAAATGTTGGTTTTCCCTATGGTTCAACAATCTTGCTCACACCAACTAGGTTCTTTCAACAGTCTAGCACATTGATCAAGTACTAGTTTTGCTCAGAAGATGGACGCCTATGTTTGACCAAGAATAGGAGAGGGTCAATGCAGGACCCATATGGGTATGCCTTCCAGGGTTACCTTTACATTTCTAGATAGAAGATGTGTTCAAATGGATTGGGAACGCTATCGAAAAATACCTCAGATATGATAATTCTTTTCAGAGTACGAGGTGCATGGCGTTTACGAGGATACTAGAACACCTGGATCTCCCAAATGGCCTTCTAAAGTACATTAACATACGATGGTAGAATTCAAAAAGAAAGTAGATATTGGACTATGAGGGAGTCCCTTTTAGGTGCAGGCAATGTAGGAACCGATAGGATAGGATCCCCCAATCCAGGAGGAGAAGACCTAGAATTCAGAGCCTACAGTAGGGATGGCTGAGACACAGAAGGCCACAATAGGCAAGGATACAGAAACCCCACCGACCACTATGAAGAAGCGTAGCTGACCTCCCCACCATCCACCTTCCCCTCCTCTAGCATGAGCACGGGTGACCTTTGGTGACTCTCATTCTCTAGGTAAGAGCCTCCCTTTAACTTCATCTTCTCCATACTGCACATCATTTCTTGATAACATTACTTCTGGCTTATTTCCCAATTTACCATTTGATTTTACTTTTGGCTTGGGTCTGCCCTTTTCACTGTCGCCTCTTCCCTAATTTTCTGGCATGTTACTTCCAGACTAGTTTTCACCCCCACTCCTTCCTTCCCTTCTACCTCCCCCCTCCCTCCATCTTCCACCCTTATCCGGGCACCCATTGTGTCTAGATATATGACATGCTCTAAAGCTAAGAGGCAGACCATGGACCATGTCAGGCTTGATATCGTTCACTCCCCCCTGCCGCAGAAGCTCCATAGGGGAAGACCCTCCAGAATCACAATTGCATAATTTGTGGTAGAAGATGAGATTTCTTTGGGCAAACAATCCACTATACCTAGGATCCTTAGAGCTAGAGAAACCCCCTCTGAGCACCCTCCACGAAAATCATCTCCTTAAACTATCGGGGGCTTGCTAGGCCTAAAAAAAAATTAGCACTCTGTCGGTTAATTACATCCGACAAGCTTGATATCATATTTCTACAAGAGACCCTTGGATCTGCTACTTTCATTTCCCAATCCCTTCAAAACATGTTCCCAGGGTGGTTATTTTTCGGATTGGGTGCTCATGGAAGATCTAGGGGCATTGCCATGGGAAATACCTCCCACTCCATAATGCTGGGAAATTGCTGGGGAGGGACAGGCCATATTGGTGCTGACATACATTCAGCAGATCTGGGAATGAATTTTAGGATTTATAATATATATGGATCATGTCAAAATCGACCAGAATTCTGGGAAAATCTCCTGGGCTCGGAGCAGTTTTTGGCTGGCCATTTGATTCTTGGAGGTGACCTCAACTTTTCCATAGGTCATGTTAAGTCTTGGGGGCACAAAGCAGAGAAGGACTCCCTATCTGATTATTTCTCATCCATCATGGATACACATTAGTTGATTGATATTCCATCAGCTAAATTACAAGTGACTTGGAGGAATATCAGGACAGGGGAACATGGTCTGGCTCGCAGACTTGAGCACTTCTTGGTCAAAGAGAAGGTACTTGAGCTAGGATTACACATCAAAAAATGGGTTGGATCCGGGGGGATCTCTGATCATCTCCCCATTTATATGGATATTGTAGGAGGCAGAACAAAGCCCAAGGGACCTTTTAAATTCTGCTCTACCTAGCTTAGAGAAGACTCTTATATCAACATGGTCACTGAATTTTGGAAAGAAAATCCACCTCAGGTTGGGGGTAATACATTCAAGGTTTTATACAAAATCTTGCAGAGTTGAAGAAAATGTCAAAACATTGGCCACAAAACCAAAGGATACAAGATGAGCACTCCTTGCACGAGATAGAATCAGAATTATCTATTTTTAAAATGATTAGGGAGGACTATTCACATCTAGTGAACATAAGGAAAATATCACATCCCCATACTCTGCTAGAATGAAAACCCTAAAGGACCGTGAAGAAGCTTGGTGGCTCAGAAGCAGGGCTATTCAGATGAAGGATATGGATGCAAATACCAATTCTATCATAAGTTTGACAATGGAAGGAAAGCGATTAATACTATTTGGCAGCTACAAAATGAGCAAGGACAAGTTGTCAACACTTTTCAACAACTGGCTGAGTTGGCAAACTCTCATTTCAAAAGAATTTATAGTGGCCCGCGGGAAGTAAACTTGGCAGAAACCATAACAATGGCTCAATGTTTTCCAAGATTTGTAGATCATGAGGAGGAAGGGGACCTGATCAATATGGTCACTCTAGAAGAATTGGAGGCCACCCTAAAGTGGTTTAAAAAAGACAAAATCCCAGGACCTGATGGATGGTGAATAGAGCTCTACTTAGGTTTTTTTGACATCTTACGAGAAGATCTGCTAAAAATAGTGGAGGATACCAGAATCAGTGGGAATATAGCAACATCCATCATGACTACCTTCAAATCACTCATCATGAAAATAGATAATCCAGTCTCCTTTGAAGAATACCACCCTATCTCACTCTGCAATTGCTTATACAAGATTATAGAAAAGATCATCGCCAACCAGATGTGGCCCATACTTTCCAACCACATCTCACAGGAACAATTCACTTTTTTACAAGATAGACATATACATGAGGTGGTGGGCACTACACAGGAGGTACTTCATACCCTATATACCAGGAGATGCAAAGGTATGATTTTGAAAGTTGATTTATCCAAGGCTTTTGAGAGAGTAAATTGGTTATCCATTAGAATGATATTAACACATCTGGGATTTCCCTTCATATTCATCAAATGGATTATGAGTTGTATAACTAATATTCCCTTCAGCATTCTAGTCAATGGAAGTGCATCCCCCTTTTTCTCCTCTGAAAGAGGTTTGAAGCAATGATGTCTGTTGTCACCTTTACTCTTATTACTACTCATGGAGGGCCTCAATAGACTTTTTAAGGATAAACACAGTAGAGGTAGATTACAAGGCATAAATATAATAGATGCCTATAGGCTAACACATTTACTTTTTGTGGATGATGTTATAATATTTCTCAATGGCAGCACTGGAGACCTTACCATCATCAAAGCCTCTTTCTCCCTATTTCAATTGGCCACTGGAATGTTGATAAATGATGCAAAATCTACACTGACAGCAGCTGAATGCACACCACATGAGATCCTATTTGCACTTCAATGCTTTCCTTTTACTCAATTGAGCTTGACAGAAGGACTGAAATATCTGGGGTATAAGCTAAAGCCCCTAGGCTACAAGATCACCGATTGGACATGGCTCATCTCAAATATGGAAAAAGGGCTCAATATCTGGTACCTCAAATATGTATCGTGTGCTGGGTGACTCACACTCATCAAGAGCATCCTAGAAGCCACACCGATTTATTGGATGTCATTGGCTTGGATACCAAGGGGTATCCTCACCAGGATACAAACCCTCTACTACAGATTTCTTTCGAAGGGTAGTATGCAAGGAAAGACTTTTGCTTGTCTAAATTTGGATGCCCTTAATCTACCAAAGAAGTGGGGGGGATGGGGCCTAAAAACGTTTGACGATTTTTCATCTGCTCTGGCTACCAAGCTCGGTTGGCACCTAATAACAAGAGACAACCTATGGAAAAAGGTTACAGTTACCAAACATATAGCCCCCTTACACATTATGGGTTGGATTAGGCAACCACATAGATGCAAATCTGGCATTTCTATCATCTGGAAAGCGGTTCTAAAGTCATTAAACCCTATCAGAGAGGGTATCACTTGGAGAATACACTCCCAAAATAAAGTGTGCATTGGTATTGATCCATGGATTGGCTACGGGAACATGCATAGACTACCTCCGAAACTCATTCTTCACCTACATCAACAAAATACATCTCACATAGCCCATATCGCAAATGAAAATAATACTACTTTCCTACAATAGGCCTGGAAAACGGCACTTCAACTTCATATACCTCCACAATGGACACAACTATGGGAGGATTGTACATGGGCTCTCACAAAGGCTCACATTGGCATCACTAATGTAGATGATGAGGTAATTTTGGCTTTATCAAAATCCAGAAGATACTCCCCCAAAGATGGATACTTGGCTCTGTCTGAATATAGAAAACCACAGAACATTGTAAATTGGTGGAGGCATCTCTGGAAATTAAAGGCCCCTCCTAGGTCATTGATGCTAATATGGACTATCTTGCAGAATAATATTCCCACAGGTGATAACCTTGTTAAGCGAGCTCAATATGGCCCTCACTGGTGTCACCCATGTAGAAGTGAAAATGAAACTGCACAACATCTTTTTCTCGACTGCATAGAAGCTCGAAAATTGTGGGACATTATAATTCCTCCCATTGCACCATAGAGTATATGGGTAAGGTTAACTATCTCTGAGGCCTGGCAGACCTGGTATACACCTGCAACTGCACATAAGCATCTGCATCTGCCCCCTCTAATATGTTGGGCTCTTTGGATCGCCCAGAATCACATAATATTTCAGAACCATCCTCTGCACTGGTCTATTATTGCCGCCAAAGTCCTGTCCAATTACACCGTTATACCAGAAGATCCACCCCCACGGAGGCCCAAGAATATTGTACTTGAACATATCGATGAAAGTAAACCATGGGCTTATTTTGATGGGGCCGCACAAGAGACTATTTGCGGTGGGGGTGCTATTCTACACATCAACCATCACCACTCTTACAGCATGCTCATGGGTTTCAGAAGAGGCACAAATAACTTTGCAGAACTACTACCTACAAAACATCTTATACATTTTTCTTTGGAGAAAAATATTAGAGACTTACAACTATTTGGGGACTCCAAAATCATATGTGACTGGTTGAATAGAACATCTAGATGCTCATGTTTTTCTGTGAGTCATATTCTAGATGAAACACTAAGTTGGATTTCATCTTTTGACTCCTTCACATGTAAACATATTTTCATGGAGCCGAACGGGGTTGCTGACAGCCTATCCAAAGAAGCTACATTTGGGGAGTCGGACATCTTGATGATCTGGGAACTGCATGAGGGACAACACTACCAATATTATCACTGACCATTTATGGATCCAATAGTATACTTTCTAATGGCACATGAACATTAACATTTTGTGTATGTATTTAATTACATGAAGAACTTCACAGTTTATATATACATACATACATACATAACATAAATTATATATATATATATATATATATATATATATATATATATATATATATATATATATATATATATATATATATATATATTGAGTACTTTTTACAGCTCCATACATATTGTTGCCTCACTGTGTGGATCAAGGCAACAATTTTTGAATACTGTTGTTTGTTGATGGATAGGTTTTTTTGAAAATGATCTGAATATGCATTTTATGCATTTGCAAAATGTAATTTCCTCTTACTAATGAAATTACAATTTTTCCCAGGGGAGAAAAACAATGGAGCAGATAGTTCAATCAGTAGTCGGTTCAGAATTAATGTCTTTTCTTGATGGCTTTTCAGGATATAATCAAATCTTGGTACATCCAGATGATAGATTAAAGACTACATTCAGAACCAAATGGGGAACATATGCTTATCAGAAAATTCCTTTTGGTTTGATAAATTCAGGAGCTACTTTCCAACGAGCCA
This sequence comes from Pinus taeda, assembly GCA_000404065.3. NCBI lineage: Eukaryota > Viridiplantae > Streptophyta > Pinopsida > Pinales > Pinaceae > Pinus > Pinus taeda. The sequence continues at coordinate 42,149 of APFE031044297.1, read as the reverse complement.
TGGACATAGATTTCAAAGGTTTGATCAACAAAATGGTCATTGTTTACTTGGATGACATAACTATCTATTCTAAGAAAAAGAGAAACCATTTTCATGATTTAAAGCAAATCTTTGAATGTTGCAAAAATTATGGGATCTCCCTTAATCCTAAAATATCATTCTTTGCTCTTAATGAAGGTAAACGCTTAGGGTTTACTGTATCTAAAAATGGCATATACATTGATCCTGATAGGATAAAGGAGATTTTTGATATCCCTTTACCACATAATAAGAAATCTATGCAATCATTCTTGGGACAGATAAATTTTGTAAAAATATTTGTTCCTAATTTTTCTCATATTGTTCTACCCTTGCAATCCATGATTAACAAAAATTCGGTCTTCAAATGGGGACATAATGAAACACAGGCTTTTGACTCAATCAAACAAGCAATCATTAATGTTGTTGCATTGACTACTCTGAATTTTTCTAGTCAATTTATTTTTATACTTTGGCCACTCACTCATCTTATGCGGTTGTTTTAACACAAATCATTGATTAGTAGGTGGAAGCACCCATATATTTCTTTAGTTCCAATTTGCAGGGTGCTAAGCTTAATTATTCAGAAGTCAAGAAATAAGAATTCACTGTCCTTAAGTCTATTAAACATTTTAGACCTTTTCTCCTGAAAACACATACAAAAGTGATAGTCCCATTCTCTACGGTGAGGCAATTGCTAATTCAAAGAGAGGTAGGAGAGAAAAGAGCTAACTGGGTAACAAATTTACAAGAATATGACATTGATATTAAACCACTGAAAATTGTTAAAGGACAAGGTTTTTGCAGGTTGCTGACAGGAGCTTCCAATATCCCAAATCATGAAGATTCAAGTAGTACTGCACAAGTATATGAGATAAGTATGATTGATTCTGAATCTCGATATGTCGATCTAATTTTTTACTTGAAAAATGGATATGCTACCCTTGAATTCAACTACAAAAATAAACGTGCCCTAAGGTTAAAAGCCAAACACTATGAAATCATTAATGATGTGTTATTCAAAAGAAACTATGATTCTGTTCTGTTAAGATGCCTTGAAAAATCTGAAGCACAAACGGTTTTATAGGAAGTCCATGATGGCCCAGTTGGTAGACTCTATTAGCCTCCTGCTGCAGCAGGTTACTCATATTTCATGATTGACATTTTTACAGAACAAATATGTCATACTTTGCATGCTGCAATGCTCCATATTTGCTTAATAGTCTCCAAGCGAAGAAGGCTACTCAGAGTTCATCTAACTGCCTTCCAAATATTGAGAAGTTATTCTAGTGTTGTACAATTTTCAGTTGAAGGGAGGTCCAAACAGCTTAATCTTGGTCTCCCTAGGTTTCAATTTCCTGTTTTAGAATATAGAGAATGAAAATATGTCCAAACAGCTTAATCTTGGTAGATTCTTAGATAGGTAGAGAATCAAAGGAGCCCAACTGCTTAATCTGGGCCCTTGGATGAAATAAGGGTAGTTTGTAGATAGGAAAGCATAAAAAAGAAAAATTGAAATGATGGGTTTGCAAGTCTATGTGCACCCAAACCAAAAGAAGAAAAAATGTTAGGTAAGTAGGCTGGGTAGGTAGTTGAGGTTGCAGAATTCTGATCGCTTATCAGTTCGAGGTTTTCAGGTGTCATCTCTACTCAGGACACAATCACCAGGCAATTCTATGTGAAAAGCACAAAAATAGGTATAACTAACTTCCTTTCTCCATCTCCCCAAAATCTTTAACTAATTTCCCCAAAAGAGGTCAAGATCTGCTTGATACCTCTTAGTTTCACCATTTTCATGTCATTAGCTTGGGTGAAGATCTACTTCACTCAAAGAAATTCCATATCCTCTCTATAAGATTCTATTCCCCCGTTGCAGCCTAAGATCTCCCGAACTTAGCGCTTTCTTACCATCTCCATATTAACTACTGAAATTATTATTTAACTCCTTATTTTTTCCCTGCCCCCGTACTAAAAATATGTAAATAATCCCCTATGTAAATATCCCTCCCCCTGGTTGAAAGATAACCATAAGTACCCCCGGGAATTGCTCAGTTTGTCTGAAACTTGGCAAGATCCCTCATGCTGCCCCTTCAAACCATCTTCTAAAATACAATGGACTCCTTCCAGAGTATAAAATCCCTTTCTAAGTTATCTGACCCCTTCCGAAACCTCAAATGCTTGTCTAACGCACGTACTCACTCCTTCCGATCGCAATAGACCCTTGTCGATTTCCTTAACACTCCGCAGATCCTAGAATGCCAGCTCGCATCGCAAGATCGCAATATTCTCACCATATAAGTTATGCCCCATCTATCATCACCCGACGCGATATCGCGATATCAGCGATCGGCAATCGCAAGTGTCGCATGTCCAACTAAAATACCTTCCCGTTCCCCGTCGACGCGATATTGCGATCGCATCAGAAAAGTTCATCGCATCGCCTTAAAATGTGAGCACCCCGCCATGTCACATATGTACCAGGGACCCACCGCTGACATCAACAGGCTGACGTCACCCGCCGTACTACTGACGTCAGCCGCCAGGAAACCGAAAATTCGCGCAGGAAGAAAAATCGCACTTCGGAGCTTCAGAACAAGAAACAGAGGCAGTTTTGCGCCGAAAAAGCCCGAAATCGCCCGATTTTGCCAAATTGATCCGGTTTAAAGACAGGAAAGGATCAGTGACAGAGATTAAAGTGTATCAGATCAAATCATCAGGGAAAAAGCATGTCAAAGAGTATCAGCAAGCGGTGTAAACCATCAATGTAGCGGCAAAGAGTATCAGCGAAAGATCTTAACAGCAGTCCAAAGTAGGTGAACATTTAATACCTTCCAGTAAAGTTAAAGAAAGAAGGCGCAGCCACTTAAAACTCTCTAATCATAATTATTGCACATTGAACTTGCACCAGAACAAAACTATAGATCCCGAAGCATAGTCATTCCAGCAGTACCGCATCGATCCTCCAAGCGTCACATTGCACTCTTTTTTATTCAGTTGCCTCTAGCGCAGCCCAAAGGACTTACCTGCATTTAATTCCAGCGATACTTAGGTTTTAGAAAAGCTTTTCCAGCAGACCTGTTTAGGTCAATTGTAATAAATGAATTCTGATATTTTGCTTATATATACCACCCTGAAAGATGGTTGGTTGGTTGGTGAGTGAGTCGAGGAAATTGCTTGATCTTTATCTCAACATTTTCTTCAAGCAGAGACCCGCACTGTAACTGTCATATTTTCTATAATCAAAGACTGTTGAAGGCATGGATTTCGAAACTGTTTGATGTGTTTAATTGGCCAAGGAGTGATTACAGAATTCCTGTGCTTCTACATGACTCAATAAGTGTTTCTCAACTCTGTTAATTTTCATGTTTTGTTTACCACTGTTCCGCTATCTAATTTGCAGAAAAGAAGAATAGCTTAGGATTTGTTTAACTACACCTTAAGCTCAATTTCTGCATTTTTTCATGTTTTTATCAGAAATAGTTATGAATATGTATACTTAAATGATCCTGTTTACGCTGTTTCTTTCACATATGAATGAGAGTTTAGGAATTCTTAGATGCTCCTAGATAATCATTCATCCATTTCTCCTCTTGTTCAGTATGATGAAATGATTCTGCTTTGCCTTTCATCTCTGATCGTCATTCCATCCTTTCAGTAGATTGATAATTGTATCATGTGTGGCTATCCCGCTCCTTAATCCTCTTGTGACCAAGAAAACACAACAACAAGCATTAATCCATGACTCCATGCCCAATGGTTTGAAACTTATCACACCTTACCTTGCCTCTTTGCGTGAGATTTCTCCCTTCCATCCAAACACAAGCAAAAACCCCTGAGCCAAAAGCTAGCCTAAAATCATCAACAAAGTTGAATCATTAAGAGAGAGCCCTCTCTGATTGCAGGTGGGCTAGAACCTGCAATCCAAAGGTTGGTTTGTGGTTACCTCGGCCATATCCCTAAACAGGAGCCTAGGGACAACCTGAGTGATAACAGACTCTTTGGAGGAGACACTACAACACACAAGATACTACATGCCGGGCATTATTGGCCAAATTTATTCAAAGATACCCATGACTATGTGAGGAAATGTAAGATATGCCAAACCGCCAGTGGGAGAGAAAGGAAACCAACCTTTCCTTTACAACCAGTCAACATTGAACAACCATTTGAGTAGTGGGGGTTTGATATTATAGGAGAGATCATCCCTCATTCTTCCAAGCAACACATATACATCCTTACTACCATGGACTACTTCACTAAGTGGGTAGAAGCAATTCCACTAAAGGTAGAAAATTAGAATGCGATTATTGAATTTTTTGATCATTTCATTATCACCAGGTTTGGTTTACCTATTTCACTTATCTTTGACAATGCATCTTATTTTTCTAGAAATATTACAGTCGAATTTTCTCTTAAGAGAGATTTCAATTTAAAATACCCTGCAAATTACTATTCCCAAGGAAATGGCTTAGCAGAGTCAACTAACAAAAATCTCATAAGGATTATTAAAAGAACTGTTGATCAAATCCAAAAGAATTGGCATAAAGGGTAGATCGTATAACTTATAAGGCCTCAATAGGTACTTCTCCTTTTAACTTAGTGTATGGGAAAGAAGTTGTTATTCCACAAAATCTAGCCCTCTCATCACTAGCCCTAGTACAATTCATTGAAGAAACTCCTTCTTCCTCTATTCAATTAAGGTTTGATCAAATTCTTAAAATAGATGAGGAAAGAGAAAAATCCAATATTACTCATGCTAAACATCAACAAGTCATTAAATCCTCCTTTGATGCAAGTTCAGCTGGCTCAAAAACATTACAGATTGGTGATCTCATTTTGAAATGGGACAAAGCACATGAAGGCAGAGGTAAGCATATCAAATTTCAGAAAATGTTGCTTGGACCATTTCAGATCACCGAAAATATAGGCTCGTCAACATTTTTACTGCAAGACTTAACATGAAAGAGAGATTCTCTTCCTATGAATGGGCTTATCTTAAAGAAATTCTTTCCCTAAGGAGGTAACCCCTTCTTATTTGTACATATTCTTTTTATACAAATTTTGATTTCTTTCAGAAATAATGTTGTAAATAGTATACCATTGGCTTTCTACTAATGAAATATCTTCGAAAACATATTGTGAATATCTACTTTTAAAAGGTAGAAACTTTCAAGGAAATGACTACAGTTTTGGAAATTAGATAAACATCATAAAACTTTGAGATGTTCTTTGAAATTGTCAAATCTTTCAAACCTGGAAAACATACTAAATCATTTTAAGTTTTATCAGTTGAGAAAGGTTATCTTTAAAAAAGTAAGGACTTTATACAACTAAGCATCTACATCTCTATAATTGTCAGCCAATAACTCTTAAGGAGTCAAAGATTCACCCCATTCACTAGGTTTATGATTTTTTAGAGTGTAATTCTAAAATATATATCTGATTTAAAAGATAAGAGGCCTCATTATGAGCCTGCTTACCATGATCATAGGGAACTAATTAAACTGACATTACCAATACTACATACCAAAACAGGGTAATGACTTATAATCATCAGACAAGTGGTCTCATTACGAGCCATTTTGTTCAGTTCAATTACAACCAGTGAATGCCATTGTCATCTTCTGGCTCCCAAACTAGGGCAATGGATTTTATCTAGAAAAGAAAAAGAAAAAGTTAAAAATTAAAACAATGAAAATATATATAGAAATATCTTTCTGAATTTATCTTTAAAAGATTATACTCTTAGATGGATGGGACACTTAATAATTGATGGTTAAAAGGTAACCCTGTCAAGACTATAGATGTTTGCTGGCAGTAGTGGCACTACCTGTGACAATAGAGTAAATTCAAAAGCTAAGTTGGAGGAGCCCCTACTTTATCTTTAACAATCAATCAAGGCTTGAAGAAACCATAAATGTTTTCATTTATAATAAATGTTTCTAAAAGAAATTGCAAAATTAATCAATTTTTCTTATTCAGAGTAATTTTGTTTATCTAACTAATTTCAAAATAGTTTCCTTTTCCTTAATTGTTTGTACTTGAGAAAGTGTTAGAAATCTCATCATTTTATTCAGAGATAACTAGTTCTTTTAGTGAATCACCAACTGTTGTGCTATACAACAACCCCCCATTCCAATTTTTTTCTTAATCTTATTCTAAGATGCTAATAGGAAATAGGGTCCCTTTAATTTGTAAAAAAGCAATAAAACATTTACATATAAATAAATTTCTTTGTTTCTTGCCTTTAAAATAAAAGTGTTTCAAAAAACCCTTTAAAAACGACACACATCGCAAATCACAATCGCTTAAGGTTAAGGGACATTCAATCCGAATAATCGCGTTGTGATGTGAAAGTCTCAATCGTAGAGCTTCATAAGCAAACCATTAACAAACATGCGATGTGATAAAGCGATCGCATATCGCCTATCGCAGATTCCAAAAGATAGGCTTAACGTTCCTTTGAAATTTTGTGATGTGATATAATTCTTGCATTTCGCATATCACCGATTCCAAATGATATGTTTTAGCGGTCCTTTGAAACATTGTGATGCAATATAATTCTTGCATTTCGCATACCCTGAAAACCAAAGGAAGCTAGCCATGAAAACTTGCGATGCGATATAATTCTCGCATTTCACATATCGTTGATTCCAAATGATATGTTTTAGCATTCCTTTGAGACTTTGTGATGCGATATAATTCTTGCATTTTGCATACCCTGAAAACCAAAGGAACATAGCCATGAAAACTTGCGATGTGATATACATTTATCACATATCGCGATCCTAGCAGAAACAAGTAATACTTACCTCAGGGATGCACAATCAACTCTATATCCTAGGTCATTACTTATCGGAATCGGAGAAATCCAAAATAATCTTGGAACATAACACCTATAACTCCTAACTTGCGATGTGCAATTGTTTTTTACATATTAAAATAATATATTGAAATTGCTCATCATGAAACCGGAAAGTTCATGGCACACATTCTAATAAGACCTTTGAAAATCTACAATGTGATCTATTCATTGAGCATTAAAGTTTCATGTTGCCAAGCTACAACAAAGAATTAAAAAGCAGTTATGACCGTGGTCCTTTGAAGATTTCATCCTTCGTGTTAATATTAATTTATAATACGAAATCTCTCACATCAAATGCTCTTGTTCCTATTTTCGTCTGTACTTCTCTCAATACTATCTTTACAAGCATTTAGCTGCTCTAAAGTTTTTAGCCTATTAATTTCCTCTGTTTCATTTTTACAACTTGGATTTGGAAGTATGTAGCTAGCCAAAATGTCAAAGAAAGCTCAAAAGATGAAAGCCCCCCCTGCAGTGGCAGAAGGATAGGAAAAAATTGTATTTATCTGAGATACCACATGTCAAGATTGCGGGAAAATTGCATGGGAAGGCATATATGATATGTTGGAAAAAGAAGAGCCAAAGGTAACTAAGAGACATGGTACAGATGATGGACCTGCAGAGTCAGAGAACATACTTGGTGATTTAGCCAACTCTTTTCTTCATCGAATAGCAACCCATCCAAAGATTTTTCCATATAATGACATGGTAAAATGGGTAGTTGAAGGCATCAATATAATGGACAGGATGCTCTTCACAACTAACAGAAGAATGTTTGGATCCTTCAAGCCTGAAGACTTGAAGAAAATGAATCATTTTCCAGAGCCTTAGAAGTACTACAATAAATCATTCCTTCACGTTTTTTCGAAGGAAAATGAAATAGAGTCGGACCCCATCAAATAATGAAGGAACTTCCCTAACAAGAACAAGCATGAGTCATCTAATATGTATTGTGTGGACTCTCTAGCGCCTCCATATTGTTATGCTTCCGCAATGATGTGTAGACTATTTGGAAGCCCCGATTCTGCTAAGTTTTCCATTGAAATGGTCCCACTAATAGAAGAAGCATTGAATTCTTTTGTGATGGATTAGGCTACTATCCTATCAGAAAAAATGACCATGCAAATAATTGATTATAGGAAAAATAGGTTTGTGACCACCCGAGTTGTTCCTCCATTCCATATGAGTGCCTATATAGTCGATACTATTTGTTTGAATTCTGATTTTTCCATCAAGGGATGGAAATGGATTGTTTAGGACCCAACCCCTATGAATATTTACCATAACTGCCTGTGGCAGAAACAATATAAGAAGCATTTCTACAAAATTTGTCATAGCTTCATCCTACCCATTCATCAGGACATTTTTAATAGACCAGCCCCTCGGCTGTCCAAGGAAGCTAGTATTGATTTAAATTCAATTGGCAGTTGGTTTGGAGAATATTTGTTCACATACATTAGGGTTTTTGGTAGCATTACCGACCCACATGTCATTCCTCTATATGTCCCAAATAAATTATTGGGTAGGGAAATAGCCTATCAGACGGTTGAAAAAGGACTTACAAATAATCTCAAAGATGCCAAGAAACAGTTATGGCCTTCCTTTCAGGTTCGTTGTGGCATCTATTCATTGCATGATTATAAACACACTCAAAATGTAGCCAGGAAAATAAAGGGTTTGAACCTAGCTATTGTTACCAAAAGACAGTATGACCTGAATAAAATTGCTTTTAATTTTACTAATCAGGCAAAGGTTAAACAATTCATCCATGAGAAAGATGAATTCGATGACTTGTTTACATCAGCAGAGACATTCACACAAGTGAACTATATGGAAAAAATCAAGTTGGGATTTGCAAAAATGTACCAATTCATCAAATAAATGACAGAAAGGCTTCAGACAGTACCACTGGACCTATTGAATATTGCAACAGTCATCCAGCAAACAGAGCAAAGAATGGACCAAGATATAGAGAAAAAATCTAGTGCAATCGAGACAAGTGAGAAGGAAAGAAAACAGATGGACACAGATGTTCACATTGATCCGATGTTGATCAAAGAATGGGAGCAATTTTATCAACAAATTAAAGGTCAAAGTGATACCCAAAATATTATCGCAACAGGATCCCCTTTAAGACAACAATCCATAATTCATGATCCTATAATTGAAACACCATCCAGCTAGGACTCAGCTCCAAAAGAAATTTAGGTAATCCCTGAGTATCATTCATCAGAGATTACACTGAGCATAGAAGTAATTCCACCGTTGGATGTGTTTTATAGCCCTAAACATAGAGCTGTAGTCACGGAAAAAGAGAAAGATAGACCAAGCATCAGCAGTAATGCCTCAAGGAGAACCCATGAATGTCATCTGGAGAGACTCAAAAGTTAATCCCTTTGAGGACCTGATGAAATTATCTTAGCTTGCAGGGGAATACACAATTGCCATGATAGATAAAGCAACTGAAGTTAATCAATTGATCAAGGAACAAGATCAAAAGATTAAACGGTTTGAAGAACAGGTAAGGATAGAAAAATAGAGGATTGATCAACAAGCTATTGAAAGACAACAACGGTTATCTCAAGAGTTCGAGCAGTTAAAACTGGCACGTCATGAAGAGATTAAATCTAAGGACGAGCAAATAAAACAACTACAACTCTCAATAGAGCAATTCAAAGACAATCCCAGAGTTGAATACTTTATAAAGGAAGCCTTCGAAATAAATAATTCCCTATCTCAACAGCTAACCCAAATCTGCCAAAAGAGATCTCTCATTCATCCACTATGTATCAAAACCAACACACTGATAGATCAAGCGGTCAATTCCAGGTTGGAATTCGAGGATGCGGATGACAAAATCACAGGTTATATCTCTTGGCAGAGCACAGAAAAGTGAAGGGCTACTAAATTTCCAGTAATTGAAAAATCTCATAAAGAGATACTCTTTTCAAAATGGGAGACACAATTGATCAAATCAGAAAGAGAAACTTTGAGAGCTAGGGCAGTGAGGAATAATATCATTAACCTGATAAATGATAACTTACACAATGCCAATTTAATTTGTGAGTGTTCCACAGAAAACCTTCCAAAAGCAAAAGTATTGGAAAGACAATGGAAGCAAGATTTGAATACCAGAGAGGAGAAAATCAGAAAATTACAAAGCCTCAATTGGGATACATATTGGTTCTATTTAGTAAAACTGTGTAGCCAACGAATGACAATCAAATGTCTTGCTGATGGAGTAGATCACATGATGGAAGAACTCTCGGATGTGGTACACATAGGTCAGTTGCATGCGAGGATGAGTCATCCACCAAAGATCCAAACTATGCTCGAGATTTGTAACTTGAAGCCATAGGAGGAATGATAGATGCAATGCATCTTTTCAAGAGCTATCACAATTCTATTTTTCATATGATATCCCATCTTTTGGGAAAGGTTGTTCCAACCATTTTAATCACTTTTTACGAATAGTTTGTTTTTATTTTTACTATAAATACCCTTTCATGTCATTTGAGAAAGGGTCCTGAAATTGTATTAAATTAGATTTAAGAAGATAGCATTTCTACACTTCTAAATTTATTTTTGTAGAAGACAAGGATCAAGGTTCAAACATGTTATAAAGGAGATATCAAGAGGACTTGCATTTTTGTATCTTTGTTTCATAAATAAGAAGAGTGAACTACACTATTATTTTCGTAAGAGGATTCAAATACATATGATATTTTTATCAATGTCTCTTTTTTTCATGTTATGCAATTAAACAGTCTTTTGATTTGATATTGCTGTTGTATGTGAATTTTTCATACAATTCTACATTATATCACTTTTGAGTAATTTGGAATTGATATTTTTAAGCACATATGATGACAATTGATGTTATTATGATATGCGATATGTTTTATATCATTTTGTTCAAAGTCATCATCATTCATGTTTAACTTTCTGTAGTCAAGTGATTGATCTTTATTAGCATTTGATTGCTAGAAATCATTACAAATCACATTTTAAATTGAATTATTTGGGGTTATATATATATTAAATATATATATAGAGAGAGAGAGAGAGAGAGAGAGATATCTATATATATATATAATATATATATATATTATATATATATATATAATATATTATATATATATAGATATATATATATATATATATATATAAGTCTACAACTCAAACCATCTATCATCTCTTCATATATATTAAACACCCATTCATCAAAACACATTTTATTGGGAAACTAGTCCCATGTTATCTAGTCGGAGCCACCATCCCAAACGAAAAAGGAACTGCATTAAGGGTCGGACCGGGTGGTTATCCCCAATGTTGGTGCAATGATTTTAGAGGCATCAACAGGTACCTACATGCAACCTTATGTAAGCCTAACTGGGGGGTATTCAAATACAACTGTCAATCCTCTGGATATTCCTCCAACTCCCCTACAAAGATATCATTGATTTAATACCGTGTTAATGTTATGCCTTTCTAAATGAACAAGTGAGTGTCTACATAAACTCAAAAATTCACTGATACTTGCTCAACTACTTCCCCAGTGCTACTCTCGATAGCATCCTTTGATGTAGCTCTCTTCGAAGCAATGTTACTTGTAACTATTGGATATTTTCTCAACTAGTATACCTGGAGACTGAGAGGACACTCATGGCCTGCAAATGTTAGCCTGAAACAAAAAGAATTTGAAGAAGAGACCGAACAACAAACTCTACATATTTTGGGAAGAATTGCACAATCTAGGCTCTCAGAACTAACTGGCTACCAACTGGTTCTATGCATTATGCAGTCCCAACTGCTAGTGGGGAGGTCTTGTTGACTGGAACTACATAATGCACATTTTAGTTCTCCTTAGGCAAGGTCAGATTGTGCATTATGCAATCTCAATGGTTAAGGCTCAGGACTGGCTCCTGTAACTGCGAAGTGCGCAGTTGGAGCAAAGTCTTGGTAGCCTCTGCGCAATTCTCGGAGCCAAGGTAAAGCCTTGAGATATAGAAATTCATAGTGCATGCTAGGGAGAAGCTAGATCCAGGCCAAGGAAGCCCAAATATGCCAAATGGGATCATAAAGATGAGCAGATTTGAGTGAATGATTATGCATGCAAATAAAATGAGTGCAGGAATCAATCAAATTGAAGAATAATGAAGCATGTGGAGAGAGTTGTGCCAACGAAGACCAATAGTGCAAAAAATGGGTATTGCATGTGATACTTGGGAAAGGAAATGAAAAACTTAAAACAACACTTGTAAAAGCTAAAAAGATAGAAATGCCAGTGGTCATTCAATAAAATGGGTAAAACAACACTCTGACAAGCCAAGCAAACAAAAGCAACAGAAAAGAAAGACTTACCTGGAAATGTTGTGACGGCTATGCCAGAGGTTCCTAGATCTCCTCACGAATGCCAAAGCTCCAATATTGAATGTGAAAATGAGCTTTGGTGGCATTCCTTAAATAGATTTTGTTGATTTAGGGTTTATGATGTGGATGCCAAAAATCTAGCAAAAAATAACACTTGGTGAAAGTTTCCAAAAATAACTCAAATGCCACCTCCGACTGCTAAAAATATATCCTTATTTTTGAGGGGTGATTTTTCACTTTTTTCTTTTTTCTTTTTCACGAATACTGCCATGCATTTCCCAAATAAATTCTGTAGCTCTGAGGAGAACAGGGGTAACTCACTAGCTCATGCATCAGGTAGTTATTGAGGGAAAGCTTCCACATAATTTATGGCTTGAGTGGCTCTAGGCTGCCTTTAAGGCTCTGCATAGTTTCTCAGCCGAATGCTAGCTATCAATTGGTTTTGTGCAACTCTGGATCTAAAGGCTCACTACTTGCTTGGATTGTATAATTTTCAAGAGCAAGGCTAGCTGTCCTCAAGGATTGCACAGTTCACTAAGGCAAGAGTGGAATCGGGTTGAAACCAAGTCAACATATTGGCTTGTGGGTTATATAGTAAATCAAGTAAGAAAACACAACCTGAAATTCAAAAGGTAAATCTCAATCAAATCACAACTACTTGGGACAGTGCGAGAAGAGCCGTTTTTATTTAGGTGGGAGGCTCCAAAACGAGGCATAGGCAAAATTTTTGAGGGTGGTTGTAGCCACTATGACATTGGCAAAACACTGGTAGAACTCTAGCTCTCTGTATGGACTTGGTCTCTTATAAAGTGAGTCTAACTCTTCTAGAAGTATTGTTCATTTCTTTGATCATCATGGCTTCCTCACCAGCTTGAATTAAATATGTAGTCCCTATAATTCTATTTATCAACAAAACAAATACCAAGACAAGTCAACTTATTTGTTTCAACTGGGGTTGAGGGGTATATTGGTGCACAAGTAATATAGACTGTCAATTTTTTAGTTTCATCCTCGGTGTTTCTCCACTACCAGTAGCCTTGGACAGTACCCCAACTGAGTCACTTCAGGAACACAAAAATTTATCCACTACCAGATGGCATGGACAATACCTAGATGGAGTTACTTTCTTCACCTCTTTGCGTAGGATGCCTCTCTCTTTTTTCACCTTTATTTTCAATTTTTTTTCATTTTCAAATAATTGGGCATAGACACTTATTTATTTCATCAGGCAAAAGAGGGATCCTGGTTTACTGAGAGTAGAGAAGGTTGTCCCTTCAGAGAATAATGTTTATATATACCTCTGACATACTTGTTAAGGTTCCCCCCTTCACCTTACTCTACTTGACTGAGTTGACAATGGTTAACTAAATTATATAAAACTGATTATAGTAGGCGGTACTAGTTAAGAGTGTATTGATGGTGCTAGACTCGCCAACATTTAGGCGATCTCCCTCGAATGAAGTCCCAACTAGATCTCACATTATTTGGCATAGGAGTCTCATTCGTATGATGGATCAGTTGCCATTATCTCAAAGATATGCCTTACCTCTTGCTTGTCACCATGTGAGAGTGGTATAGTTAGTCTTCAACCAACGAGGTTCATGTGCCTGGTGGGTGCTTAGTGTAACTTATGTCTAAGTTCTTTCACTACAGAGGGAGAGGGTGAGAGTGAGTCTCAAATCGTAAGGGAATAATCCCAACTCTCTTAGAGACACACAACATATCAGGACATGCATAGCTTCTGGTAGAATAGTCCACATGGATGTGGCAGTCACAAACAAAAAGTGAACAGATACCACATATGACACCCAACATAATTTTCCACATGAGTGCGACGGTTGTAGTGATGTTTTAATCAATCCTAATTGACGAAGACTACAACCATTTAACTTTCAACCCAGGGTAGGTCTGTTATTCCAATGGATTTTTCACTATCTTTGAAGATACACTACAACCAAGAATGAAAATAGAAACTAGTAAAGAATGTCACTGAATCAATTGCATAAACTAAATCATTCATGCAAAAATTAAAACACTCTACAAAAATGAAATCACACTTCACAATTACTAGATCAAAGGTGTGCCACACACTAAACTGATAACTACACTAGCTGGTCAACTACCATATTGCTAATCAAATTGGTGTAATAGAATAACATAATTCTGGAACTGAAGCATATATATTCTACAAACAATAAAGAGATAAAAAATAATAAACAACTACTCTACCACTGTAGTCTTTGCTAAAGAGGAGGGCACTCCCTCCCTAGTAGGGGCATGGGAATGAACACGAGATTAGTTAAAGAATCAACTTAGAAACAATGACAACATCACCACAATGTCTTTGATATTAAAAAAAATTAAAAGTTACAAGATCAAAATAACAATACTCTCTATGTCGTTCCCCATACATGAGAGATTATGTTTCTCTTATAGTTATTACATACCCAAAATCAAGAATAAATCAATCATGAGAATCTCAAGATTCTCATGTTGATCATAAAATAGAAATCGTTATAACCAATTTGTAAATATGAATTCTATTGAAATACACTGTTAAGCCCATAACCACTTGGATCTATCACTTTCTAAATAAACAATTCAAAACTTCAAATAGATGTTGCATGGAATAGTACCCACGAGTTTCCACCTACGATGTAACAACATCCTGTGGTCAAATGTCTGTTTGGAATGTAACAACAAACACTAGGTAACCGTGACCTTGTAACAACACCTGAGGTATAATAGCAGTAACCTATGATAGCAACGCAGTCTAACGACAACACTTGTAACAACATCGTGGTGTAACAAAAATCTGTTCCATCTAGCTCTTAGACCGATAAACACAATTTTTCATTCCATAACCTCGTTATCGCAAGAAACACTTAAAAAAGAGGAGAGGATCCAAAATACTTATCCATTTCTTACCCTAGTTAACCATAAAAAGGAATATTGCATTGTTATATTCAACAAAAATGGAAAAATAACATGATGGAAAATTAGGTTGTTTATAATAAGGAAAAGGCGATTAACATGTAAAATTTTGTTGGCCTAGAGGGAAAAGCGATCAAAATTGGGGAAAGAATGTATAGGAAATAGGTATAAAAACTACACTCAACATTTCCCCCCAACTGAAGAAATTGCATGTCCTCATGCAAAACCTCAGCTTCTCTTGCTATAGCTCTGATGCAAGTCCATAAAATTATAGGCACCATTAGTGTCTTCACTAGGAGACCTATATTCTTGAGTAGCCATCAGCTATCACGGCGAGGATTCCTCTTCATACTCGCACAAGTGGTAATACAACTCGTATTTTTCCACTAGTAACAAAATCGGAGTATATTTAAATCTAAGTACGATCCAAAAGGCTCTCGGTGTTTGCACCACCTAGGAATATTCTAATACTCGTGTAAAAACAACCACAAAATTCCTAAACTCAAAAGGATCTTCTTCCTGTAATCTAGCACTACAGGGTTCAGTGTGCTTAAGGCACCCTATTAGTGCTCTACTATTCATTTGTTCATACAGATTGAGGAAAATCCGCACAATCCTTTTTCTATAAGTGGCTGACTGTTCCCTCATACCTGGGGTACTCAGGAACAACTTAAACTCACCTCTCAATTCATAAACCATTTCTAGTTCTTCCCTGATCCATAATGTTTCCCTCTCTTCATTTTCTCAGCTGACTTCATGGCCAGATATGATTCAATTTGATTCCTCATCAAAGAAATAAAGGCTCACAACTGTAAATCCCCCATATAAGAGAAAACACTTGCCACCATCCTTGCACCAACATATTCACACATCACGTTATGCAAATATAGCTCACGAATTAAGTTTTGTTAATCAAAATCACAAGCACAAAAAATTTCAAGAAAAGTATGGGTAGAAGAACGCAAATAAAGTCTATTTTCAAAGACTTGTTTTAACTAAAACAAATAATAACGTTACCATAGGAACACTGGATATGATGGGGAAGACCTCCTGCATCCTAGAAAGTTCAAGTCAAGCTCACGAAGCTTCATCTTATCATTTGTTAGATACAAAACCTACCATTATAACAGATGTAGTTGTTCATCTTTCTTCTTCATAGCTTCCTTATGTCTCTCCTCTTCCCATTCTCTCTCCCATTCTTCCTTTTAACCATTTCTCCCTTAGTGAATCTATATTTTTCTTATGTACCTTGAGCGAAATCACTCCCTCTTGCAGAGAGAGCGCCCGTTGCTTCCATTTTTGTAACTCTGGTATCAACAACATTCTTTCATAATACCATCCTTCATCAAGACCCGGTGTTCTCCCACATGCACTAACAATTGAAGGTGTAACAGCCTCCCAAGGATAAAACAGCTCCATTTCGACTAGTGGTTATTATGTAATAGTAGCATCAGCAATGGGTTTTTTTGTAACAGCTTCCTTTTCTCCCTCGTTAGCTTCCACTTCCACTTCTGGTTCTTGTGTAATAGCAGTGGCATCCATAGGTTCTTGTGTATCATTTTTCCTGTGGTTAGCTTATGTTTCCACTGTTGGTTCTTGTGTATCATTTGTGTCAACTACAAGTTCATGTATATCAACTTCTTCTTTTTCCACTTGGTTAGCTTACACTTCCACTACTGGTTCTTATGTAACAACAGTGTCATCTAAGGGTTCCTATGTATCAACTACCAAATTACTCTATGTGGAATGTTATGTCATAGCAATTGGTTCTTGTCTAACAAAAATGTCTTTAACGGGTTTTTGTGTGTCATCTTCCTAGGACTCAGTTTGTGTTCCCCTCGAAATAGTGTCCACTGCACAAACTCTACCCACTACAACTAGCTCCTTAGCATAGGTCATTCATGCAACACCCGAAACAGTTTCCTCCCCAACCCTATATATAGCATCAGCCAAAGTATCTAACCCCAGGGCCCATAGCTCTAACTTATCCTCTACTAATTGCTTCCTTAACTATTCATTTTCTCTTTCTAAACTTGCAATTTTAAATAGCAAGGATTGGGTCTCATTCTTACCTAGCGAGGAAGGTTCCTCTAGCCAAGCCTTCTGTTCATCTTCCTGCCTCACTGCCTCCTTATTCTTCTCAAAAATGGATGGCGACTCTAGGTGCCCACTAACTCTTACTCTTTGTTTCAACTGCTTATCACCAATTGGCCTATCAACTGGTCTCTTTCTAGCCCTTACTTTCGAGTGTTGTGGCTGCTCCTTGGTTTCCACTGGAGCTTCCTCAGACGTCCCAGCTCGCTTCCTATAGGTAGTCCTAGCCTTCTTTCTCATGAATTCCTCCTAGCTCCTACCCTGGTGACTTAGGGTGTCTAGCATAATTAGCTTGACAAGGCTATGGTTTGTGATTCAAGTCTCTGGATGCACAGTTGTATTCATGACCATGGCCATATGCCTGATATTCTCTAGAAAAAAGTACAGGAGGTTTATCATCTATCGATGTTGGAGGTTATTTAACGATGGGAAGTGGTAATTGAATACAATTTTTGCCCTTCCCTCATAGGTGATATACTTATGGAGGTAAAGGATGACATATGTCCATGTCTGGGGAAGCGACAACCTGTCAATTCCTCTTCTTTTCTTCACCAGTTGTTCCTCCCCTCGGAGAAAATCCTCCTTCAAAGAGGGGTCATTCATTTTTCTGTTAAACCACATTTTTCCCTCTGTTGGGAATTCTATCACATGGGAAATTATCTCTTCTATAACTTCTAGCTGCAATTCCCTGACCTCTGTTTGATTCCTCTTTAAATTCGTAGTGAATTTTATAGCCATTACTCCATCTAATCCTTCCACCCTTTGCAAAAACTCAAACCAACCTGCACCTTTAAAAATTTGGCATGCTTCGAGGCAGTTTTCCAATGCCTTTGTTGATCCTGGTTCATCTTGAATTGCTACGCCACCCATTGCTACATTGTTTCAACGTGGTTCTCCTCTCTTCTCCTCCTTTAGAAATTCTACAGTGATCGGCACAATGCTTAGATGTTGTAGCTCCACAAACTATTCTCCTCCACTTTTGTTTGATAGTTCTAAATGACGATGTAATGCTTCAGTAGTGGGTAAATGGAAAGGTGACGTGGTGAGGTTGAGGGTAGGGATTTCAAATCAGGATCCATACTAAGCAATAATGTTTCCTTATTAATGATAAGTTATGGAAGTTCTAGTCTTAGGTACAATTCCCTTTTCAGCATGATCGATCATTAAATTATAATCATTACAAGATCATCATATATTGGTTTCGATTTAAATGCTCACAAGTCAGGCAAAGGTCATGTAATAATGTAATTCATCCTCCCCCATGACTTAAATGTGGTGGCTGACCTCGTCCATAAAAAGTATATCGCACTAGATTTCCATAATTACTAAATAAAATAGGATAGCGATATTACCATTTCATGATGTACCTAGTGTGACATGGAGAGAAGACATTTGTGATGAGGTACGCAAAATTAATTCTTGTGGTCAAGGCAATTGCTCCCAAATCATGGTGGTGCATGTTATATATCACAATAGATAATTTACTAGGATTATTTCTAGAAGTCGTTAGCTATCATAGATGTAACAACCAAGATGACTGTTATGTATTATCAGTTTCCACAAAGTATAAAAACAAAGAACTAAAACAGTTGTGTAACAACATTATTGTAAGATATGCCTGAAATAGCAAATGATGTTTCAAGGTGTGTAATAATCGCCACAAAGTGGTTTCCAACTATCACATAAATTTATGTCTATGCCCAAAAGAGGGTTTCATAGCCACACTATTTTCATTATTTTATTTTCTTATATATATAATATATTATATATATATATATATATATATATATATATATATATATATATTTTAGCAGGTGTAACAGCCACTGAAAAAGGTTGGTTTTCAGTTCTTACACTTATTGAAGAAATAGAATTTTGGTAGCACAAGGTGGTTTTCCCTTGCCCCTGTAATCTAAAGGTCTAAACTCATGACAATATTAACAAATGAATCACTTGAAGGAAGTTTATGATATAACCGAAGATGGTGCTCATTTGTAACCAATGGCATCCTCGCACAATCAATGGTAACCAAATTCATAATCCCATTGTCAAAGACTTCATCTACCTCATAGCAACATAGCCATTTGGTACAGAGCCTACACTTGAAGTCCTTGAATATTGAATCATATAAGAGAGCCCAATCTCCTTTCTGAAACTTCTTCTTCTTGATGAACCTATCATGCCACTTAGCTCTCTGCTGCCGAATAATCTTTTTTTGTTGGATAGCAGCCAGTTGTTTCTCCTCTAATTCATTGAGTTGGTTCAACCTCTTCTTTTGTGTTGTAGCCAGATCCAAATTCACCTGCATTATTATTCTCACTGTCTTGATTTCGAATTCAATAGGGAATAAGGGATTCTTTCCATACACAAGTTCATATGGTTAGAATCCCATAGTATTCCTCCATGTAGTTCTATATGCCCACAACACTTTTGGAAGTTTATCAACCCAATTCCTTCGGTGACTAGCCACATTCTTGGTAAGAATCCCCTCAATGACCTTGTTGGTGCTTTCCACTTGGCCATTTTCTTGTGGGTGATAAGGTGTTTTGATTATATGATGGATTTCATATTTTTCAAGCCACTTTTGGATCATATGGGATATAAATTGGGGCACTCCATCTGTCACTATCTCCCTAGGTATACTAAAGCAGGAAAAGATGTCTTCAATTAGGAAGTCTGAAACAACCTGCTCCGTGGCTCTGGTTAGTGCTTTTTCTGCAACCCATTTTGTGACATAGTTAGTGTAGACCAAGATGTAGGATTTTTATCTAGATGAAGGATTAATTGGTCCCACAAAATCCAAGGCCCATTTCTCAAAAGGTTCTAAGACTATTTGACTCTATAACAACATCTCATCTGATTGTAGTGATTGGCCCATTCTTTGGTAACTATCACATCATTTCACGAACTTCTTGGCATCCTGAAATATTGTTGGCCAATAATATCTTGTCGAAAGGACTTTGTATCCTACCTGCTTGCCTACGAAGTGCCCTCCACAAGGTTCCTCATGACAAGCCTTAAGGATGTCAAAGATCTCATCTTCCTTAACACAACGTTTGCTCTGAAAATCTGCTCCAGTGTGATACAGATTCCCATCTATCTAGGTATAAGTAGCACATTGTTGTATGATCTTTATCTTTTCCTTAGATGACAAGTATTGTGGAAAATTCCCTGCAGCAAGATAATTGGCTATATCTTCATACCATGGTGAGCAAGTAGAAATAACAAAGAGATACTCATCAGGGAAAGAATCCTCAATAGTAATGAAATTGTCATCAATAGTTAACCTAGAAAGAAAATGAACTACTACATTATCATTTCCAAGTTGATATACAATTGTTTATCAAATTCCTGTAACAACAATAACCAACATGTAATTATACCATTGGTAATTGACTTATTCATTAAAAAACGAATGGTAGAGTGGTCATTGCGTATAAATACTAGATACCTCGTAATATAATGTCAAAAATTATTGATGCCATGAACCACTGCTAAGAACTCCTCAGTCGCTATGTGATTGATCTTAGTTGGAGTCAAATTCTTGCTCATGTAATAAATAGCATAAGGTTTCCTATCCTCCAGCTGGCCCAAAACAACACCTACAACAATATCAGATGCATCTGTAGCTATGTGGAATGACAGTTCCCAATTAGGTCCATGTAAAACCGGAGCTACTAATACACAACATTTTAACTTCAAAAAGGTCTACACACACTTTCCTATCCACAAAAATTCTACATCTTTCATAAGTAAGGAGAACAATGGCGATGCAATTTTTGAAAAAATCTCTATAAAACTTTTGCAATACCCTGCATGTCCCAAGAAACTATGTACCTCTTTTTGTGTCTTGGGAGTTTGAATTTTTAGAATTACCTCTATTTTAGGAGGGTCCACCTTGATCGTGTAAGCATAAATGTAATGTCCGAACATGATCCCTTCAGCCATTATCATGTGACAGTTTTCAGTGCACAAAGCAACATTAGTCTATACACAACGTTCCAACGCTTTTTCTAAATTAGCTAATGCTGTTTCAAAAGCATAACCATAAGGTGTAAAAATCTCCATGAATATTTCAAGGTAGTCATTCAACAAATCAGAAAAAATTTCCAGTATTTCCCTCTGAAAAATTGATGGTGCATTGCAGAGTCGAAAAGGGAGTACTCTATATCTGAAAGTTCCCCAAGGGAAAGTAAAGGTTTTTTAATCCTAATCCTCTGGGGAAATCTTCATCTGGTTGTAACCATTAAATCCATCTAGAATGAAAAACACTTTTTCCTAGAAAGGATGTGAAGGACCAAATCTATAAATGGTAAAGGAAAAAGGTCCTTTTTAGTGGCATTATTGAGTTCTTTGTAACCCACATATACTCTCAACTTTCCATTCTTCGTAGCGACAATGACAAGTGAAGACACCCACTAATTGTCAAATATCAGCTAAATAAAGCTAGCATTCATGAGTTTTTGTAATTATTCTTTCACTACCTCCTTTAATGCAGGGTTCATGCGGCACTACAGATGTCTAATTGATTTGAAACCATATTTCAAATAAATGTGGTGAGTTCACACGTTGGGATGAATCCCTTTCATATCCATGTAGTCCCATGTAAATGCCTTGTTATATTTCTGTGACAGCTGTAAAAACAGTTTATTTTGCTCAACAGTGAGGTTGGGATTAATGTTAAGATACTTTCTTGGTTCTATTTTGATTAGATTGTTGCTAATACGTGGAGTGGTTCTCATTTGTTCAAATTTTATATCTTCTACCTCCCCTTCCTCCTTTGAATTTTCAATAGAAGAGGTAGAAGGTGAGTTACTAATAAATCCATTAATGATATCATCTTCTGTCTCATCCTTGAAATACTTGGCTTTTCCCAGAGTGAGGAGCAGTAGGGAAAGATCTGACTCAAGATCAAATTCATCCCACAAGTCATTGTTCAAATTTGTATTTGGTTTTGAAGGGATAAAGGTTAAGGTTCTTTGTAGCCTAGCCATCTGAACTCATCATAGATCTGGATCTACATCCTATAAATGCATCTGTAATGGCCAACCAGGGTCTCTCTAGAATCAAAGGATGTCCCCCCAGGTTGGATCTGGCTTGTAAGATGGGAAAGTCAGTCGGATACCTCCAAGAAGCTATTTTGATTACTATGTCTTATAATAACCCTTTGAGTTTAACACAGGTGCTATCTGCTAACTCAAGTATAGTAGGCGTATGGTTAAGCCCGTGTAGCTCCATGGTGGTAAAGAGGTCCTTTTTAATCACATTAATGGCCGCCCCAAGATCAATTAATGTATTAGTTATGGGCTGGCCATTAATATAGACAGTACTCGTAGGGTTTCTTGGACCATTATACTTGGTTAAAAGAGGCTGAGCCATCATTAATTCTGACAATTTCCCCATCACATGTATGGTAGCAGGGTCCTCAGGCTTCCTTCCAAGTTTCTTAATGCACAGATCTCGTACTGTTTTGGCATATAGGTACTTATTTAAGATCTTGTAGTAGAGGAATTCGTACGTGCAGATTTTGTAGCTCCCTCAAGAAATTAGATTCAGGTTGTGAAGTCATTCCGGTCTCAAGTAATCTTTGAGGATACAAAGGATCCTAAGTCATAATGCTCGAATCGGTTGCTACAGGTGTATCAACCTTAATCGAGTTGGTTGTTATAGAAGTAATAGTTTTTCTCAGGTTGGTTGTTACAGGCGTAACAATTTTCTCTATATTGGTTGTGATAGGCATAACAGCTGCCTCAAGATATACTGTAATGGTGAATATGTTGCCCAGTACCGGCAAGGTATCATCCCCCTGAGAATAACATTTTCCTTCAAGCCTTTCAACCAATCGATACGACCTTGTTAGAGCAGCTTTAGCTAAGACCCGAGCAGTTTCTTGGAAACTCGCTTCGGATATAAAACTTTGAGTATTTCAGAGATGCTCTTGTTTATTCCTAATAACATGGTTTGATAGTAGATTGCCTCTTCCAGAGCACGATCCACATTCCTCTTCGATGATGATAGGGGAGTGATTTGGTTTAATCACCTTACTTGACCGTAATTGAATTTTAGTAAGTCCAATGGGAGTGATAAGGTAAGTTTGGAAGGTAGTTGGAGCCTCTATGCTATAGGCTACTTTATTATTCAAGTTAGGGTTAGGTTGCATGGGTAATTGGGGTCGTACAGGTTGTGTGGGAACAAGAGTTTGGAAAGGGGGCAATTGTAGTTGCTGCGGTATTGGTAATCTAGATGGGATTGTACTTTGGGCATACCCCCTCTAGTCTTGATTCCATGGATATGGTTGAGATGGAGGATATTGAATAAATGGAGAGGGGGACCACTAGTTCCAAGGCAAAGGAAATTGTGTTGGAGAAGGAATAGAGTATTGACATGCATATTATTGAGCATTATATGCATTATTCCACTACTTAAAACAAGAAAAATATTGGCACATACCTAGAGGTCGTGGCTGCCATGGCCTCCTGTGTGCGATGAAATAAGAGAGTTGAAATTATTCACTCGATTCTATGAGTATTGCTTTCAGTTGGGGAAGCTCTAGGCATTGACCTATAGAATGTTCCAGCTCACAAATATTGCACAAGCTAATGTTGTTCATTTCACACTTCCTCAAGGGATGTTTCTTCTGGCAATTTAGAAAGAACACTACCAGATGTGTATCAATTTCTCCTTGTGTCTTCTTGATATGTGTTTTTGTTATCTAGGTAGATAGAGTACTGAGGATGTCAATGTTGAAATTTTCAAATAAATTCATAATCTCTGCTCTGGTTACTCCTCCACTTGCATATTTTTCTATTCAGGAAGAGGCATCTCGGATTGTGCTTCTTCCCTTCAACGATCCTCTAGAAAATCTTAGATAGAGCTTTACAATTTTGGCAAATGGTTCCTAAGATATGTCCCCTTTTCCTAATAGATTCAGGGTATCGAGGTAGTCATCCTTCATTCCTCTTATGAATATGGTATTCATGATCTCGTGATCTAAATCACTGTGTTTAGACCTCACCAAATTATAATGAAACCACTCTACATAGTCCTCCAATCTCTCATCCTCGTCTTGTGTCATCCTGAATACTTCCTCTGTTAAGTCCTCGGTTCTGGAATAGTCTTGATACTTTGATAAAAATGTCTCCTTCATGTTGCTCCATGTTTTAATAGAGTAGATCCTAACCCCATGAACCATCTCAAGGCTGCTCCTTTTAGAGTAGCAGGAAATAATTTTAATTTCTGAGCATCTGAAACATTGTCATAACTCCTACACAAGACATCAAATTCAAATAAGCAGGTGTCAGGGTCTTCTATAGTCATTCCTTGAAAAGATGGTAAGGATGATAAAGGAATATTTTTCATGGGAGCCTCATCTTTGATATCCCCAATTGGGAATTCAAAGGTGGTGACAGTAGCATCTGTACAAATGTTCTTCAAATTGTTCTTGGGATTGTCTTACAGGTGAAATTAGCTCAGATGGCTTCAGGGCTAGTTGTTTCACTGTGATGCCTAAATCTGGATAGTGATAAACTAATAATTTCTCTCCTGTTTCAGGTTTTTGATGCTTCCCTTTAGCTTACCCTTGTCCCTAAGTCCTAACGTTCTAGTTACTAGCTTCCCTTTATTGCTACTGAATTGGACACTTAATCTTGGGTGTGTTTTCGCTTGCTTCAGAATGGTATGGTTCCGAGATAAAGGAATCGAAGGTTGTTTCCTTGTTATGGGAGTAACAACTTTTTGTGGCCCTATTTTCCTTTCTTCCTTTTGAGGATTTTACTATTCTTTTTCTTCCCTTGAGATTAGTTCATGGATAAATGTTTTCCTTCCCAAATCTACACTCTTCCTTTCCTTTTTACGACCCATTTTTCTTGTGACTAATTAGAGTGGAGGAGTATTTTTGGCATTTCTATAATTGCTACATTTACACAAATCGACCCTATGTGTATTATTCCACACCCTAAGTGTATCCATCTTTGACAATGGTGAGCTTGCCAGTGTATGTTAGAGCTGAAGACACGCTTTAAGAAAACACCAAAATTCCACACCCTAAGTGCCCTAGTGATCACAATGGTGAGCCCACCTAGGTATATTAGAGGGATGTGCAGGTTCTTACCTCTCATCTTACCACCTAATGATTGTGGAATAACAACACTCTATCATCAAACAAACAACTTGGTTGACTGTATCGTCAACTTCCATCCCCGGCAATGGTGCCAAAATGTAGTGTTGATTTAATCAATCCTAATTGAACAACATTGTAACCATTTAATTTTCAACCCAGGGTAGGTCTGTTATTTCAGTGGATTTTGTACTATCTTTGCTGATACACTACAACCAACAACGAAAATAGAAATCAGTAAAGAAATCCACTAAATCAATTTCAGAAACTAAATCATTCATGCAAAAATTAAAACACTCTATAGAAATGAAATCACACTTCACAATTACCAGAGAAAAGGCACACCACACACTGTAATGATAACTAGATCAGTTGGTCAACTACCATACTACTAATCAAGTCAGTGTAACAGCATAACACAATTATGGAACTGAAGCAGATATATTCTACAAATTATACAACGACAACAAGAAACCATACAAACAATAAAAGAGACAAACAATAATATACAACTACTCTACTGCTACAGTCCTTGCTAAATAGGAGGGCCCTTCCTCCCTAGTAGGGGTGCAGAAGTGAACACAAGATTAGTTAAACAATCAAGTTAGAAACAACAACAACATCACTGTAGTGTATTTGATATTAAAAACAATTAAAAGTTAAAAGATCAAAATAACGGTACTCTCTACGATGTCCCCCATACATGAGAGATTAAGTTTCTATTATAGTTATTACATACCCAAAATCAAGAATAGATCAGTCATGAGAATCTCAGGATTCTCATGCTGATCATAAAGTAGAAATTGTTATAACCAGTTCCAAAATATGAATGTTATTCAAATACATCGGTTAAGACCATAAGCACTTGGATCTGTTACTTTCAAAATAAATAATTCATAACTTCCAATAGTTGTTGCGTGGAATAATACACATGACTTTGCCAGCTACAGTGTAACAACATCTTGTCGTCAAATGACAGTTTGGGATGTAACAACAATGATTGGGTAACAATGACCTTGTAATGGCACTTGAGGTGTAACAACGGTACCCTATGACAGAAATGTGGTGTAGCAGCAACACCCATAATAGCATCGTGGTGTAACAACAAGATCTATAGTAGCACACAGAGTGTAACAACAATTTGTTCCATCCTTCTCTTAGACTGATCAACATGGTTATTCATTCCATAACCTTGTTCTCGCATGAAACACCTGAACAAGAGGAGAGGACCCAAAAAGTTTCTCCAATGCTTACCCCAGTTAGCCATAAAAAGGAATATTGCATCATTATATTAAAAAAAAATTGGCAAAATAACATGATGGAAAATAGGTCGTTTATAATAAAGAAAAGGAAATTAACATGTAAATTTTTGCTGGCTTGGAGGGAAGAAGGATGAAAAATGGGGAAACAAAGTATAGTAATAGGTATAAAAACTACACCCAACAACGGTCATTATAACAAGTTTACAAGAAAGAAACTATGAAGTGTCCAACAGAATATTCCATAATGGAAAGAAAACATTAACAACCAATACAACACATTTCCAACAACATATGCACTAAAACAACTAAAATAGTTCAAATGTATTAATACATGTTAAAGAAACATGAATTACAGGCGTCCAAAGAATAGTCTTACAAATGAATACAATACATGTGTGAAAATGTGTTAGCATGTTAACATGATTCTGAATTAAGTGAAAGTTCCAAGAGACATTTGTACATCATACATTACTAACCCTGATAGTGGGGCATTGGAGCCATTGCTCACTCCTCGAAGACATGACCATAGAATCTCAAGGCTATGTGGGAGTAGCCAAGGTGAAAGTTCCTTTGAAAGTACAAACGAGGGGTATATATAGCCAAGGGTGAACTTGACCTTTGCGACTCTTCAACTTCCCTCGTGACTGTTTGACTTACATGACTCTTTAGCTAACTTGACTCTTCAACTTCATATCTAGGTCTCTTTGGCTTCCACATTACATTACATTGATTACAATAGTATGGCCCACATTAGTGATGTAGCTGAGATGACTCATGACATGACTGGACATGACAGTGTTGGTATGTTCATGCTAATGGTGGTGTCCATGTTGAGCTGTAGTGCTTTTGAATGATGAGTGTGCTCTTGGTGTATCATAGCTTCACCTCCTAATGGAAAGGGGTGCATAGTCTTTAATGGTCTTGATGTTCGCTTGATGTTGCACATGCATGTATCCTCTTCGCTAGTACTTGGCATGCTTCATGTGTTCATCCATTCGCAAACAAGTCTCCTAGCATGCACTCCCTATTCATCCCATTCGTCATTACACCATGTCTCATCTACTTACTTGTATCTGAAATCACTCATGATGAAACGTCATCAAATCCAGAAATATCCTAGTCTACCATGATGCATCATGTTTCATTTTCAGGTGTAGGTGACTAGAAGAGAGGACAAGGCTCTAAAACTATGAGGAGCAAATTTCAGGCCGAGATGCGAGGCTTCAGGGCACTGTCGAGAAAAATTTCGTAGAGGTCACTCAGAGGCTATGTTGAGATGTTTGGGAAAGTAGTGACATCTTTGGGATCTGGCTCAACTAGGAGGAAGAACTATGCAAATTTTCTAGGGAAGGTAGTGTGGGCAGTAGGAGCCATTGGCAGTGAAAGGTGCACAAATTATTAGAGTAGGCCAGGAGGGGGCTACAAGATATTGCTAGTTGAAAATGTGCAGACCTGGGAGGCAGTCATGTAGGACATGTTCGCATAGTTTTTGGGTTGAGCGGGGTGTCAGGCAGTTGGTCAAGAATCCAAGACAACTGTGCAATTTTTAAGAGGAGCAGTAGGCTGGCTAGCAAGGGGACTGACTGACAGAACTGTGTAATCTTTAGAGACAGTACAGTGACAGGCAGTGAGTTCATGTCCCTCTTGTATGTACAATTTCTTTAGTCAATGCAGGCAGGTCGGTTGATAGCTCCAATGCAATTTTTGGGAGGAGTGAATCTCGGGGTCAGTACCTGGTAAAATTCTTTGGTTGACCAGTGGGAGGCTTGATGGATAGGCTTAGGGGCAGTGCAGATTGAGATAGCTTCTTGGGAAACTTCTGCATTGTTTTGGGTGATAGCCATCTAGGTCAATTCTAGGATTGTGTAGTGCAAACTTCCTGGGAGGTATCCTAAATCTCTATGCAATTATGGGTAGTAGCACTTGGTCACTAAGGTCTAAGACTGCGTAGTGCATCTCAGTGGAGGTTCGGCTGATGGAGGGTGGTCTGGTTGACAAACCTTTGGCAGAAATGGTGAAGTGTGTCAGTGAGTGAGTGAACTCATGTACACATGACCTTGTGAACATGCACTCAACATGACTTGACCACAAGACATATCGAACTAAGAAGACAACATATGCTCAGTGTGAATAACCAAAGGGTGTGAGTGACAGGTGTGACACTTGAGAGAGATCATTGAATCACCATGATGACACTTTTGTGACATTGCATACGACCTCATGTGTGATTGCGATAGGTTCTTAAATATCGAACACACTTGTACAAAAAAAGGCAAACCTTGAACATATCCAGAACAAGACTGCAAACATGACATTGCAAGCAACATGCTAAAAGATAATCGGTGAACGGTCAAGCAAAGAAGGTGTAAAGAGCTGACACGAGCCTATGGGTTTAGCCTAAGTGTTTGTAAACATCATGAAATAACCAAGGAAGGCTCGGAAATTGGATGTAGGCCAAAATTATGGAGGGTGTTGCAGCCGCGACAACACTTGGTGACACACTCATTGAATACCAGCTTCTAAGTTTCAGTACATTGACAACACAGAGCCTTAGTCTACCAAGGAGCATTGAATTTCTGCATAAGTCAATTCAACTTCCCCACTTACCCCATGGATAGACATGGTTCACCTTTAACCAACTCAGCCAAACACAACAATAAGTTTCAACTTGATCACAATGTTTCAAAATCGGGGAGGGTAGTTTGGCTCGCAATTTTAAAAATTTCAATGTATAACTTTTCATCTCTGGTGTTTTTGTGTTGCTAGCAGGCCTAGATAGTACCCTAGTGGATTCACACAAGAACTCACATATTTCTCCACTACTAGCGATCTTCGTCAGTACCCCGGTGGGGTTGCATGCTTCACCTCTCTATGCAGGAAGCCTTTCTCTTCTTTCGCATTTGTATTTTTTGAAAAGAGGATTGTGCATAGACACTTATTTATTTTTGGGGCAAAAAAGGGATCCCAACTTATTGAGAGTAGAAGAGGTTGTTCCTTCAAAGAAGCATGTAATACCTATGATTTAGGATTTCTCATTTAGATTCTCCCCTTCTCCATTTCTACTAGTTGGATGATCTTGAGCACATAGAGCATAACACTGAGTATAGGCATGGGGTTTTCCAATCTGGACATAGGTTCATTGTTATACCAAAGCTTCCCTTACATATGGATTGTATTTTCCATCAAGACCTCCTTAGCCAAAGGCCATAACCAAGCACAAAGAAGATAGACAGAGGATTAGCCAAGTGTTACAGTGTCACAAGACTCTTTGCATCTTAGCCACATACATATTCAAAAGCCAGAACTTAGTAGAGGGCAACACTTATTGACAAAACCAAAAATAACATGATATTAAGAAAACAAAATGAAGCGCAAAAAAAATAGAAAAGCAAAGTTAAAAGGCAACAAGCAGTATACATACTATGTACATGGAACAAGGCATGGCCCTAGCTTACTGGCAGTAGTGCTTTAATTCTTGGCTGTTGACAGGAAGGTTTTCAATCCTCCCATCAAGTGATTGCATATGGTGTGTATGTGGGCCAATCTTATGCTAAAAATTTTATGGACTAATCCATAGGTACTTGATCTTCATATGTTTTCCTTTGTCTTCATGGGGTTTGTGCCCTTTCAAGACTAGGTCACCCACATCGAAATTCGCATTCCCTGCATATTTCTTGTCGAACCATCTCTTGATACACTTCTAGAGGAGTGCGAATTTTTCTTTTTCTTTCATCCTTTCTTCCTGCAAATTTTGAAGTGTATCCATCCTAGTTACGTTGTTCGGAGTAAATGGTCTTCTTGATAATGTGGATAAGGTTTTTATTTGTAGATTTTACGAGACCATTTCCCTGCAAGTAGTAGTTAGATGATTTTTTAAGCACAATACCATATTGAAATGCAAAATCATAAAGCTTTAAAGACAAAAAGTAAGTTGCATTATCAAAAAAAGTGATACCAAAACACCCAATTGTGAGATGATGTTCTATTGGAGGAAGACAATGACTTCCTAGTCATTCACTTGCTTAAGCAGAACTGCTTTTGTCCACCATGTGAAGTAATATATAGTTCTAAAGATGTAGTGGTGTCATTTCGATGAATGTGGGAATATTTCTCCAATTATGTCTAAGCCCTAGTGTTGAAATGGTTTAGTCACTGCAAAAGGGGTGCATTGGGGTTGCTGACCTTCATGTTCTGTTGGTGCATCCCGCAAAGACTGGGAACTTGTGGGCATAAGCATGTACATCCTTGAATAATGTGGGCCATTAAAAGTCAACTTGCATGACTTTGTGCGCGGTGGTGTTTCCCATGAAGTGGCCCTTAGATATTTTGTCATACAGATCATGCAAAACCTTCTCTCAATCATGTGCCTCCAGGCACCTGAGCAAAATTTTGTTATGGTACCTTCTATAAAGTACTCTATGCACCAACTGATAAGGTAAATCTTTGAGGTGAAGTTCCCTCTTCATAATCATGAATAAGTTTGAGTGTATGGCACGATGCTCAAGGTACTGGGACACATGTTCATACCAAGAGTTTCCCCATGAAGTGGGTGGTGCTCGCTCTACATCATACATCTTGATTTCCTACTCCTAACCAACAAGCTCTTCTTATTCCTCCTATTCATGGACTGCTTCAGCTACAAGTATGAAGAGTCCATGACCCTTGATTGTGTGAAATGGCTTGATGTCAAGATCATACTCTTGTAAGTCTGTCATCCAGTTTGGATGTCTTTCACCCAGCTCATTCTATACTAGCAGTAATCATATTATTCGGTGTGTCACAAAGACTATGCAATGATTCTTCAACAATTAGGGTTTAAAGTGTTTCACCACCTTGTATACTGTGTATGACTTTTTTGTGATAGTGGGGTAGTTCAATTTAAGTCCTTGAATGATTTCAGTCATGAAGGAGATGGGACATTTGGAATTCATCTCATCCTTTTAAGTGAGTACTACAACAAGCGAGTTGTTGGAGGAGAAGGTCTATAACAAGAAATCCTTGTTAAATTCTAGGCTGTAAGGTGCAAGTTCATATATTATAGCCTACTTGATATAGGTGAATGCATTATTTTCCTCTTACCCAAGTTGTATACTGCAACGTTCTTGATCATGCCTTGCATACGTTTCACTATCTACACATAATTCGAGATGAACTTCTGGAGGATGTTTATCTTTCCCATGAAGGACTGCATGGATTTCTTGTTGGTTGGGCGAGGAATCTATGTAATCATATGAAGTCAGTCTGGATCAACCTTGATCCCACTTTTGGAAATGATGTGCCCAAGGAGGTTCCCCTCAAACACTACTAAATATGTTTTCCTTGGGATTCAAGGATATCCCGTATTTTCTACTTCGCTCGAATATCTTCTTCATATGGCATATGTGTTCAGACTATTTTTTGGAAAAGACAGTCACATCATCAAGGTACACCACTATGCTCTATCTGATAATTCCACAGAAGGCGATGTCCATAGTGCGTTGAAAGGTTGCGCCTGCATTCTCCAAATGGCATTCTCTTTTAGGCAAATGCACCTCAGTTGGTACAAAAGGTAGTTTTCAATCTATCAGGTTCTGCTACCAGAACCTGGCTGTATCTCAAAAAGCCATCGAGCAAGGAAAAAAATTCTACTCTAGATATCATCTATAAAATATGTTCCATTGACAACACAAGGTAGTTGTCTTTGTCTGAGCTGTGGTTCAACTTTCGGAAATCAATGCATAAGCGGATCTCCCTGAACTTCTTATGTACAGGAACTAAGTTAGAAACCCACATAGAATGACGAACTCTGTAAATGATCCGTGCATCCAATAGCTTGGTCAGCTCTTTCTATATTAGTGGTTCAAGTGATAGATGTACTTTTCTCAACTCCTGTTGAAATGGCTTGACTCCTTCTTTGATTAGAATCACATGTTGTGTCCTACATTTTCAAATTATCGTATGTCCACATGAACACATCCTGATATTGCTTGAATAAGCAAACAAAGGCTTGCTACTCCTGCGTTGTGCAACACCTACCGAGATTGATGAGCTTCGGATCCTATTCTATTCCCAAGTTGATCTGTTCATACATCATGGTAGAACTATGGGTTTTTCTATTCATTGGCCCTTGAAAGTAGTTACACAAGTTATAGAGATTTTCGATAGATACCACACCCTTGGGGATGATTTTTCCTTTCTTGTCATCAACTGCAGCTTGCAGAGACTGCTCGTGCTCATCTTTGTCAATTGTTGTGTCCTTGAAGACATTAGCATTGGCCATGAAGTGTAGTATATGTTGATAATCATCAAAACAAATAGATTATTTATGTTACTCGGAATAGAAGGCTTATACAAAATTTCAACAATAAGCCTATCCCTAAGTAGTGTCATCCTAGGAGTTGTGTTAGCTAAGGCATTGATAGTTGCATTACACATTCTTCACACAATAATGATATTGAAATCTTCGAAGTTAGAGATCAGTCACCATACCTTTTGTCGATAAATTTGGGGATGAGGTGACAAACAATGTACGGTTTTACGTACCTACTGTACCATGATTTTTGAATCACCTACCACTTTGAGCGTAGAAAACTTTAAGCTCATACCTTTATGCAAACCCAAAATGAGTGCTTCATATTCAGCAGTGTTGTTTCTGCACTCAAACTCCAAACGGCTTGAGATCAATTGTTTCCTAAGCTTTTGGTCTATCGAGACACAACCGGATCAGGAGCCCATGTTTCTTTGATCCATCAAAATACATTTTCCACAACTCGTTTGTACACGGACCACTTGATGTACTAGCACTACTACTGCTACTAGTGTTACAATGTACTATACATGTTTCATTTCTATCAGTTGGGAAAGGAGGGAGACCCAACTACGTGTTTGGTGGGGTTGGAGCTAGCTCTGTGAGATAAGGGCCCAGTTGTGTTTCTAAGAGGTAGTTTCCAAACATGAGTTCCACAAAAGCCAATAGTTCATTCTCCCCATTGATGGGAGTGACATTATGTTTCATGTATCTCTCAAATAACACCTAGATCTGATTTATTTTTCCCTGGTACTAAAGCCATAAGTAAGATGAGTCTATGGCAACATACACATTCAACTTGGTGGACAAGTCTCTGCTAAGCAGTAAGCCATATACTCCTAGTATGTCCACAATGAAAATTTGATGCACTAGTGAATTCAGCCATCATGAGATAATCGGATGATCACATCCTGAAGTTCACCAATGCATGGTATTCATGTTCAAGCTAGTTGGATGATTTTCATAGATGTCATGCTCCATTGTGCATTGATTTTATTAGCAATGGAGAGTGGCATGATGTTACATGTTGCATTAGAGTCAAACAAATACTTGTGAACATTGCAGTTAAAAATTTCAAATGAGAGCAAGAATGGAGGGAAAATAGAGATTGCTTCTTCCATCAGTAGTGTGTTGAGCATAGTTGTGAGTGAACCAAGAGATGTGCTTGCTCCCTTGCTCGTAGAGGCTATGATGTCTATGGATGTTTTTCCCAATGTGCACATTAGAATATCCCTGCTAACACTCGAGTTTAACTAACTCGAAAAAAGAGTTGTTTTCATGAGTTTTCTTCATATCTTCAACAATATCGTATTCATGAGCGGGTAAACTCATCGAGGTGTCTAGGGTTAGACCTGTGTTTGTACTGTCCAGTGGAGTATTTTGAATTTTACTATTCATGGAAATACTCTAGTCTTTAGTTGTCTTCTCGAGCTTGCTTTGATATTTCTCATTTAGGATTGCTGGTGGATCAACCTTCCTCATCAGTAGTTTCATCTTTTCTTGCATCTCCCCAATATTAGGAGGAGCCCCTTCACTTCTAATATTGTATCTAACACTTTTCTTTCGGGGCTTATTCTCAGTTTTCATATTCTGTGTTGCGTGCGAGCATTCAAACCTGTCAATCACCTTCCCATTACCTAATGCCTCATTAGAAGCAACATCTTCGTCATCATCTTCATCTTCTAGTTGACACTATGCATTGTTACCACATTTTTCATACTGATGCACATCGAATCCACAACTCGTTTCCATTCTAGAAAAGTCCCTTCAGGGTGATGGTCTTCATGGAATGAAAAAAACTTGCAGTTCATGAATATTTTTATTTAGAACACTGAGATGGAGCTTTGCACAGTTTCAGCCAAGAAGTTGTTGCTGCCTGATGAAATTCTCCTCTTCTATTGTTTTGGGAGCCTAATGCTAGTAGATGTCTCAAGCATTTGTTGGTTTAGCTCCGACATCTTTGTTGTCAAATTCTTAACAAGACGAATAATGGTTTCAATGTCACTTACTTCTTTGTCTTTTCCCTTACTCACAGCATCCTGGGACTTCCTACTCATATATTTCGATTCTTTTGTTTGTTGATAATCCTTGATGACTCCAATGACACACAACTCATTTTCCACATCGATTTCCTTTTCACAATTTTCAAGTAATGTTGGTTTGGTAGCTCGCTTGAAGAAATATTCAATACTGGTTGGCAACGCAGACGTGTAATAGTCGACAATGATGGATTCATGAGATTTTTTGTCTACTGGAAGCTTGTTCAATATACATAAAAAACCTTTGATTAAAATCTTTCATGTTCACTTTCGAATCCATCTTTAGACTGCCCAACTCTTTGAGCAACATGGTATGGGTCTTGTCATTAGAAATTTTTTCCAAAGCATCCTTTTGAACATACCCCAATTCTGGACAGAATTCACATGAAGGCTATGATACCATACCACTGCTCAATCATCCAAGGTACATGAAGATAATCTTCATGCACCATCATCATTTCGTACCTCGAGTGTCTGTAGTTGTAGGTAGAAGTTGTCAAAGTGGTCTTCTACCTTCACTGTTCTCTTACGGTCATACTTTGTCAACATCCTCTTTGAACACTTTGGAATCCTATGCAAAGCACCTAGGAGATCCAATGGTCCTTCAGTCAAACATTCCAATTTTTGGTCAGCCATGTCTTCTTCTTCTTCGTCCTCCTCCTCTTCTTCTTCATCTGATGGTTCAACCTCTCAGTCTATTGGTTCATCTCTGCTTCCACCTCCTCCGCTACCTTCGCCTCTATCTCACGAGGGTGTCATGTTCTCCCTATCCAAAGAATGGATTTTCCTCCCCGTTCCAAAGTGGCAAGAACTCCTTCTTCCACTGATGAGAAAACAACTCCCATGGGAGTGGTATTTGGAATTTTTGATACGTATGGAAGATCTTGTATTCCTAGGATCATTCTGACTCTTTTAGGAAACTGACGAGTGATGGGATGGATAGAGTAGAGGCGTTGATATGAAATTTTCTTGTTTAGGTTTGGAAGGTGAGGAGTAACCAACTTCAGAGTTACACGTAGGTGAGAGGGAGTGTGAGTTACTACCTTGACCAGATCATTTATGAGAAGGGTTGAGAGGACGTTAAACAATAAACAACTAGTTTCCCTCCTTCGAGCACTAGAAATACTGATGGTGATGGACAGTTGGCTTGTTGAGACCTGACCCAGGTTCAGAGGTGATTTAGCCAGACAAATCCTGGTACTACTAGCTCTTTCGGTAACAGTCTGTGGAGCACGGACTGAGGTCTCACCTGAAGTAGTATGGGAGGGTGCTAGAACTAGGTTTCTACGCCTTGGAGATGTCTAATGAGTTAAAGTGGTCCACATTTCGACCCTGCACGAAAGTCTCTTCGCGCACTTTCCCGTCCCTCATAGTCTGAGGTACTACCTTCGCGCAGCCCTACTCAAGCGCTGAACATTGTGCTTCTGCATTATTACCAAAGACTTTACTAATATTCCAATGTTAGTTGATCATCTTAGCATACTTGCATGCTTTAAGTTATCGTCAACAATTTAAACCATTCATATAGGTGCATGCAGTAAATAAACAGTATATTTGCAAATTATATCAAACATGCATTAACCCAAGAACAGATATACAAAATTATGATAAAACTTCTCTTTATTAATCCCTTCCTCAGTTACAGACTCAACTCCACCCTGCGCACTCAGTTGCGGACTACTACACCACTGTGCACTCAGCTACAGAGCCTTCTCCTACTCTACGACCCAAAGACACACCTTACACTTAGTCACTTAGACTCTTGCTTCTCTACTCTTTATTTTCTTCACTATATTTTACAATTAGAGCCCTACTCTATTTATACAATCCCAAGGTCTGCGGACCATGGGTAGGCCGACATTACATTACAAAACTAGGGTGGACAACCTTGTGACTCTAACATATTTCCGCGCCCGCAATTCATGGAGCTTTACAACACAATTCAGTCAAAACTTGGGCTTGAGCCTCAAAACATGCCTTGGGGGGTTCCATGCCCAACAAACCCCCAACACAAACATAGTGACTCGCCCTCGAGTCACTCTATCGGTGTGGAAATCTTTTCACGGAGTCCCTCCAACTATTCTTGAACTGCGCAGAGGTCAGCAATGCACTGAGCTACTGCATGCACTGTTATGAGACCTCTGTGTCCAAATTATTTCTCTGCATTTGTGCTGGTATCCCTTGCATTTGTTTATAGTCCCACGCCTTTGTCCAAATCCTTGGAGAGTGAAGACTGTGCTTTCGCTAGTTAGTCAGATAGTCGGGCCACCTTTGTAGGTCTTCAAGCGGCTGCCATTTACTTTGCCTAGGAAGTCTCTCCATTTAGTTTGACTAGCTAGAGCACACCTCTCTCTGTGACCTCCTTAACCACATATGGTCCTAGCTAATGCATTCTGAACTTTCCTAGAAATTTGTCAAACTTACTATCATATAGTGGCACTAAGTCATTTATCTTGAAGGTGCGCAACTTAATATCACAATTGTGCTAGGCCTTTCCACGCTGCTTTTGTACTTGCTAATGAAAACCAGCCAAGGACTATTCCTCCTAAAGTTCTTCCAATTGTGTGAGCCTTTCCTCCAGAGCTTCGTGGTCCATCATACCTGTGAGTGGTGCTATGCGCAGACTAGGTACAATATACTCCATCGGCATGACAGCTTCCATGCCATAAACTAACTAAAAAGGTGTTTGTCCCTTCAGTTTCTTGCACATTGTCTATAAACCCATAGTACTGTTGGTACGTGCAGGTCCCAATCAATTCACTGCGTGTTGTACACTTTGGTTAGGGCAGTCTCCAGTATTTTTTTGAATGCTTCTACTCCCCCATTGGCTTGTGGGAGATACGATGTGCCTTTCTGATGATACACTTGGAATTCTTTTGTGAGCACGCTGATGGTTTCGTTTCACTCAATAAGATTTTCGGACAGCCAAATTGGGTCAACACGTTTTCAAACAAAAACTTTGTAGCCATAGCAGTCGTGCTGTCTTTGACCAACTATGCTTTCGCCTATCACATCAAGTACTCCGTTGCAGTGATGATCTATTGCAAGCCAATTTTTCCCTGAGGTTTGATAGGTCCTACAAATTTGATTTCCCATTTCTCGAACAACTGTAGCGTCATTTGTGGATTCAATGGCATCTTGTCCCTCCACGATGGTTTTTTGGTCCTTTAACATATATCGCAAGCCTTACAGTGTGCTTTTGAATCTTGGTGAAGGGTTGGCCACCACAACCCTATGCGAAGAATATTTTGTGTGGTCGCTTGTCCTCCATAGTGTCCTCCTGTAGCATCACCATGTGCTTCTGCGAGGATATGTCTTTGTTCAAATTGAGGTACGTACCTTCGCAACATGTCATCATTTTCCATTTTGTATAGGTGCCCCGCGATGAAGAAAACATCCGCCATCCGCACCACCAATTCCTTCTTATGTTGGATGGACTATTCCTTCAGCATGGGCCCTATTGTCAGAAAGTGGATTATATCTTCGAAGTGTCTGTTCGTGATGCACACAACAAAGGGTTTTGCGTCAAGTAATCCTTCCTCCAAACTAGTAGGTTCCTCACCTATCTCAATACATGACAAGTGATCCATCCTTCGTTTAGGCGTCCAGGTTTCACCACGACCTCAGAATCATATTATTGGAACAATAAGAGCCACCTACATATGTGCCCCCCCCAACACAAGCTTATTGACCAAGTAATTTAGCGCAGAATGGTCTGTATACATCTTGAAATGCCCTCCTATAAAATAGTGACAGTATTTTTGGAGTGCGTACACCATAGCC
Organism: Pinus taeda; assembly: GCA_000404065.3. NCBI lineage: Eukaryota > Viridiplantae > Streptophyta > Pinopsida > Pinales > Pinaceae > Pinus > Pinus taeda. The sequence continues at coordinate 3,382 of APFE031044297.1, read as the reverse complement.
AATCCCTCGCACTCGATTGTGGAATAGTTATTTTCAGCTTTGGAGAATCTACGACTTGCAAACGCGATAAGGTGATCCAAGCCCTCTCCACCCTCTTGTGTGAGCACCTCTTGCACCATGATACATGATGCATCAACATGGACATGAAACTCCAAATCCCATTTAGGGAAGACTAGAATTGGAGCGGAGGCCAATTTCCCCTTTAGGACATCCAAGCTCTTCATGCAATCACCATTCCAACAAAATGTGACATCCTTTTTCAACAGTTTCTCCATCGACACAGTGGTTTGGGCATAGCTTTTGATTAACTTCCTATAGTACCCTGTGTGTCCCAAGGTAGCACACAACTGTTTAACACTTCACAGTGCTTCCAAATTTAGAATTACTGCAATATTCATGAGGTCTACCATTAGTCCCTATTTGCAAACCACATGTCCCAGTAGGTTCCCAAAGGGAATGAGGAACGTTCACTTCTTCAGGTTCTACGCAATATGGTGCCATCGGAAAGTATCTAGCATCAAGAATAAGCTAGCTATGTGGTGCTTAACCAATCCAAAGACAGTCCAATCATCCAGATATACCCCCAGGAATTTGTTAATATATTCTTTGAAGGCGACAACAACTATGCGCGAAAAGATGGATGGCACGTTCTTTAACCCAAACAGCATGACAGTGTACTGAAAACAACCGCATTCACTGGCGAAGGTGGTCTTACTCCTGTCTTCAGGTGCAATTTTGATTTGGTGGTACCCTAAGAACCCATCGGTGAAAGAATATGCTTCTTGCCTGCCAACATTTTCTAATACTTCATCTGTGAACAGTGTTGAGAATGGGTCATGTACACAGGCGTCATTCAACTTTCTGAGGTGCATGCATATTCTTATCTCACCCTTCTACTTTTTCTCCTATACTACCATAAGGCTCACCCAGTCAGATTCTTCCATCGACTCAATAATTCTTGCTGCAAGCATTTTTTCTAGTTCTATGTGGACCTTTTCCTTGTACTTCGGATTCAAGTGGTAAGGCCTCTGCTTAATTGGCTTTGCATCGTGTTTTAGGGTGATCTTCATCATCCCTAAGCTGCCAACGATCCCTTTTAAGTATGTAATCTTGGTCAGGAATAAGTCTTGGTACTCACAGAGTAACTAAGCGACCTTATCCACCATGGCATCATCCCAATAATCACCGAGTGTTGCATACTTCGGTTTAGCCTCCTTCCCAAAGTTTACCTGCTTTGTTTTTAGCGGTGGAGTGATGTCAAGATCTTCAATCAATGGTCCTTGAACCTCACAATAGCCTTTAGTTTCTGGAATGCTAATTTTTTGTGGATCCTCATCATCCCCCTCAATGTTCACATTGTAACACTCTGACACGCAGCTCAGCTGGGTCACCCATTCTGACTGAAGCACTTCCATTGGCTCCTGGGGTATTTTGAAGATAACTTCTTTTACTGCTTGTAGTGCATCATCAATAGTATCCCACCAACGATCCTCAAATGTGAAGGTTAACAGAATTCCTTCGCACAAGATATCCCATTCACTCATGCCATGGCGAAGCTCGATCTCAATATACCAATTCATGTGTATGATATCCAAGGTATGACAGAACAGATGCACCCACTCAGGTTCTGGCTCTTCACTTTAGACCTTGGCCCATTTCGTGAGGTGTGTGCATGGATCATCCTGTCCATCATATTTATCTTTTATCCTCATATGAGTCTCCCCAAATTGTATGTGCATCATTCTTCTACAGTCACGCCAGTCCTCAAAATTGTGCTGGTGTGTACACCACCACCTTTCCCGCGTAGTGTGCAGTACCCATTTTAGAGCATCGAACCACTGTTGTTCTGACACTTCTCTTTCAAATTTGTTGAGGAAATTATCCACCTCTGTCAACTCTTCATACATAGGCAGATCCCTTACCTCTGTTGCCACACAGCGTAGTGACTTTATCATCATGTTGCAGTTAAGCGTGGTTACCTCGTGTAACTGGTTCTGCCACCATTCTATTTCCTCGTCCGAATCTAAGGTGTAGGAGATTTCGCACTCCCATGAGTCTGCTGTTGGATTCACCTAGTGCTACTCTCACATAGTTATCTTGTAGATACAGTCTAGATCGTCGTCACTGTCACAGTCACACACCAGCTCTGTGTAGCACGATCCTTCCATAGGGTCTAAAGGTACCAATACACATAGTGAATTTTTCTCAAAAATCATCTTACGCTTATTTAGATTTATCACTCCATTCATGTTAGTGGCCCAACCTATTCCTAGTAGCATGGGATAGGGATTGCAATCATCAACAATCTCTATAACTTCGAAATCTACAAGTGCGCTCGCACTTTCAATATATTCCATTATTCCCTGCAATCTTCCCATCGGTAGGATCTTTTGCTACTTTTCCATTCGCAATTGAATAGGAGACCATTGTAACATGGACCTGCCCATGTTCTCCCATGTCTGCTTTGGTAGGACATTCTCATCTGATCCTAGATCCAAAATCACTTGACCCATTTCATATTCCCTGATATGTGTAGTCAATCTCATCTCTCTTCCTGTTCGCGTTGTGTGCTTCCCGACCTTCTAAACTACGCATGGTTCTCCTGATCCAGTACATCTAGTGATGAGTTCTTGTAGCCCCTTCACTACTTTGTTGTCACACAACATCTTCATGCATGTCTCCAGAAAGGTAGTGAGCATTGATGGGTCCATTTCCGGTTCCAGTTTGCCTTTACTACCTAAAGTGGATGCCTCTGTGAAGCTCTTCTTAACTTCCTTGAATGACTCCTTAGTGCACTCCAAATCAAATTATGGTTCCTTCATTGGAGCCTTGCAAACCCAGGCACTCTCTTTGGGCTCCTTGCCTTTGTCATCTCCTCTCGTGATACCACTTCAAAGCACGATATTTACATTCGGGTCTTCCTCACATAGCTCAGACCTCATCATTTGCAGGTTCTAAGTTAGGGGAGGTTGGAGTGTTCCTTTATCGTGTAACCTTGCTATCAGTGTGGGGCAGTCCTCTATCTCATGATCAAACTAGGTACAATATAAGCATAATGGTCTCATTGGATTTTTATAGTTGAGGGCATAATGCCCTGGCCCTCCACAATTGTAACAAATCAACTGTCTATGACCCCTTCCTGGCACCATTCCACCTTGACCTCATCCGCACCCTTGAAATCCAGTGCACACCATCCCCGCATTTTAATCAAGGGCTTATGTTTTGGTATGAACTCTGTAAGTAGGAGTCTAATCCATCATCAGTTCATAACTGTAGGTTTCAACCCCATACAGAAATTACTTGCATACGAATTCTAAATCACATGAAAAATAAAAATGCGAGAGCATAACACATAAAAAACATATACACAGAGATTTCCCAC
>APFE031044295.1:30257-42273 GCA_000404065.3 Pinus taeda | reverse complement strand
ATTATTTTATTCTAACTTAATAACCTATGATAATATTTATTTTGGATCATCTAACAAAAGTCTTGGTATGCAGGTTAAAAAAGTCTTTGTATGGGTTAAAACAATCACCATGGATGTTGTATAAAAAGTTTGATACATATATACGAGGACTTGGCTTCACCAAAAGAAAAGAAGACCACTATGTGATTTTAAATTAATTGGTAACCGTGTTATTTATTTGGTCTTAGATGTGGATGATATGTTGTTGATTGGAAATAACAAAGAAATTATCCAGGAATTGAAGACCCAATTGTCCTCCAATTTTGACATGAAAGATCTTGATGTTGTGAACTATACTTTGGGCATGGAAATTAAACGAGATAGGGAAAAGAGGAAGATCTAGTTAAACCAGAGGAAGTATGTCGAGACAATATTGCAGAGGTTTAATATGCAAGATAGTAAACTGGTGAAGGTTCCTATTCCTGTAAGTGTAAATTTATCTGCTGAACAATGTCCGAAGACACAAGAAGAGGAAGAGGACATGTCCTGTGTTCCATATGCAAGTGTAGTCGGTAGCCTGATGTATGCAATGGTATATACTAGTCAAGACATTGCACATGCAGTGGGAATATTGAGTAGGTTTATGTCAAAACTAGAGAAGGAGCATTGGACAACAGTGAAGCGAGTTTTCAGATATTTGCGTGGCACTAGTGATTATGGTTTGTGCTACCAAGGAAGATCAGCATTGGAAATAGTTTTGGACATCCATGGCTTTGTTGATGCAGACTGGGCTAGAGATCTGGATCAGAGAAGATCTATAAGTGGGTATGTGTTTAACCTATTTGGAGGTGTAGTCAATTGGATGAGTAAGTGACAGTCTGTAGTGGAACTTTCAACTACAAAGGAAGAATACATGGAATCCACTCATGCAAGCAAGGAAGTAGTTTGGTTGCAAATATTGTGTTCAAGTATGGGGTTAGTACATCAATCTATAAGGATAGACTGTGACAGCCAAAGTGCAATTTTCTTGGCAAGGAACCCTGCTTATCATTCAAGGATAAAGCACATTGATGTTCAGTATCACTTTGTGAGGGATATGGTTAAGGATAAACAAGTGTTGCTGGTAAAGGTAGACACTTTGAAGAATACTGCAGATGCATTGGTAAAGTCTATGAGCACTGAGAAGTTCTCTTGGTGTAGAGAAATAATGGGCATTACAAGGCTAGACCAATGACTAAGCTCTCTTATGGAAATGAAACAAGTGGGAGAATGTTGGGTGTGTGTTATATTCTTTCGACGACTACCCCATGCGTGGGGGGGTGATAGGAACCCTTGTACATTGCGCCGAGCACAGCAGGGGGGACGACTGCCCTCCTTGTTAGGGTGTAAGCAAGGGGGCGGCAGTCCCCCTGCACAGGGTTGGGGGAAGCACCCCGGGAATTTTTTTGGACCTTATATTAGGTGGGTGGACCTATCTATGGTTTTGTGCATAGATATCACTCATGTTTTGAGCATGATGGTTTTCTATCTATGGTATTTTGTAGATCCAGTCAAGGGAGCTACGATTATGTTCTAATCCATGGTTAATGGATTGGGTTTTATGGATGCTTAGGTATGCATATATATGTATTGTAACATTGAAAGGAATATAATGAAAAATCAATCTGGTAGTCTTGGTTTTGGGATCCAGCGGAAAATATCTGTGTATATTTTTTTATGTTTTATGCTCTCACCATTGTTTATTTTCTATTTTTTAGAATTCGTATGCAGGTAATTTCTGTACGGGGTCAAAACCTACACCCCTATTGTTATTGTTGTTCCCATCTATCCCCCATGTTGTTATTTTTTTGCCCCATAGAAGCCCAAAAGTGACCTTACATTATTATTGTTATGTAGGCTATGATTATATTGTGACCCCTTAGACTCCTATATATACCAAGGAGGTCTTATCATTTGAATCATCAATAATTGTTCATTTATGTAATGCAAACAAGGTTTCCCCCTCAAAGAGGCTAATTTCTAAGTTGTTGAGTTATCTTTACCTCTATTTTGTGAGCTGGTTGCATAACATTTGGTTTCATAGCTTTGGATTCTAGGGTTTCGCTGCTTCAAATAGGTCATCATGGTATTTTTGCTATAACTTTGTTTCTACAAAGCTTTAGAAGCTGAAATTGCGACCACATGGAGACGAAATCTCGATGAACTTTGTGCCAAAATTTTAGAACGCAATTAGTTTATATGGTATGAATGACATTGTTGCCATAAACCACTTATCAGTTGGTCAACTTTTACGAAGGAAATGATAGCACATTATGAGGATAATTGATAAATCTCAAACAAAAGGGTTCAATGGTAGAGCACATTGAGGACTTACAAAAATTAAATATCAACGTAACTGATATTCCAGAGGAGCATAGGATTGATGTATTCATAAGGAATTTTAAGGATAACATCCAATATGAGGTTTGCCTTTAGGAACCTAATTCATTAGAGAAGGAATTTAGGGTGGCAAGAAAAGTTGAAAGAAAAATTATGGAAACAAGGAATTCTACCACTTACAACTATAAATATGGAAGTGTTGTTGCTCCTAGCCTTCCATATCCTACAAGGTTGATGCCACAACAATTGGAGGAAAAAAGAGAAAAAGGGATTTGTTATAGTTGTGATAAAAAATACACTAAAGGTCATAAGTGTGCTGTGAAGAAATTATTCTACATAGATTGTGAAGAGGAGGAAGAAAAGGAACAAGAAACATCAAAAAAGTAGTATATACACTAGGAACCAACCCTAGAGAAAGAAGAAATGAATTCGACCATATATTGTAATGCATTAGTAGGAATTACCACTCCTCAAACTCTCAAGATAAAAGGATATATAAAGAAGAAAATGTTAATAGTTCCAATTGATTCGGGTAGTACCCATAATTTTATTCATTGTAAGATAGTCAAGGAATTGAATTTCTTCCTATATCCAACACCAGAGTGTCAAGTGATAGTTTCAAACAAAGGAACTATAAATTTCTCTGGAAAGTACCCTAATATCAAGCTAACCATGGGGGAATATGTATTGAATAGTTCAATGCTTTCCATTCTAATGGGTGGTGTTGATGTTGTACTAGGAGTCCAATGGTTACAATCTATGGGGACAATAGCTTTTAATTTTCAAAAACTTTTCTTGAATTGCTTTTTGGGAAGGAAAGGAAGTTGAATTAAGGGGTATCCTAGGGAAACCAAGAAAGATAATCATCTCTAATGGCGTGAAAAATATTATGAAGAAAGAAAAATGGAGCGTAATTGCACAATTATGCTCACAACAGGTTCAAACATCGAAATCATCTATTTCTCCAGATCTCCAAAAAGTCTTGGACAATCATTCCAAGGTATTTGAGACTCTGAAAGGCCTCCCACCTATTCTTGATCATGATCATGCTATTCATTTGATTCCATGAAGTGTTCCTCCAATCATCAAACCTTATAGATATCCCTATGCCCAAAAGAGTGAAATTGAACGTATGGTTGCGAAAATTCTAGAGGCTAGTATAATTCAACCTAATCAAATTTCTTTCTCTACTCCAGTATTATTGGTGCACAAGAAGGATGGATCATGGCGTATGTGTCCAAATTATAGGGAGTTCAACAAGATCACTATTAAACATAAATTTCTCATTCCTTTCCTTGATGAATTTTTGGATGAATTACATGGAACAATTTACTTCACCAAGCTGGATCTTTGTTCATGATATCATCAAATTAGAATGAAGATCGAAGACATTCTAAAAATAACATTAAGAACTCACGAGGATCATTACGAATTTTCGGTCATGTCTTTTGGCCTTACTAATGCACCTTCCACATTTCAAGGTTTGATGAATTCCATTTTCAAAATCTTCCTTACAAAATTTGTGTTAGTATTTTTTGATGATATACTAATCTACAACAAGTCTTGGAAGGATCGTGTTCAACATGTTGATAGGGTGCTCAAACTATTGGAGGAGAAACAATTATATGCAAAAAGATCCAAATGTTTCTTTGGAGTATAGAAGTTGGAATATTTGGGTCATATTGTATCGCATGAGGGTGTTAAGGTAGACCCTAACAATATTAAATCCATTAAGGAATGGAAAATCGCCACAACCATAAAGCATCTTCAACGATTTCTCAGGTTGACAAGGTATTGTCAAAAGTTTGTTAAGAATTATGGGATAATAATAGCACCTCTAAAAACAATGTTGAAGAAAGATGTGTTTTCTTGGACTTGAGAAGAAACTAAGGCCTTTGAACATCTTAAAGAGGAAATGTGCCAAGCACCAGTCTTAGTTACGCCAGACTTCACAAAAACTTTTATTATGGAATGTGATGCCTTAGGAAATGGAATTGGTGTTGTCGTAATGCAAGAAGGAAGGCCCATTTCTTTTGAAAGTAGTACAATCAAAGGAAAGTATTTACACAAACCTATTTATGAGAAGGAAATGTTGGCAATACTACATGCACTAAATCAATGTCGTCCTTACCTAATGGGAAGACACTTCAGGGTAAAAACAAATAATGATAGTCTTAAATACCTTTTGGAACAAATATATCTTCAGAAGAGCACCAAAAGTTGTTCACAAAGATGTGACCTTGAAATCACATACAAAAAAGGGAAGAAAAATGTTGTTGCATATCCACTCTCAAAAAAAGGATGATGATGTGGAAGCATTTCTTTGTGCCATTTATATTATCCATCATGATTGGATAACCGAAGAAAAAGATGAATGGAAGAATGACGAAGAGGTGTGGACACTCATTCAAAAGTTGCAGCAAGATCCCAGTACATCAGACACATTTAGATGGAAACATGATTCATTATGGGACAAAGATCGTATACATATTTGTAGGAATTCCCAACTCAATCAAAAGCTTCTTTTGGAATTTCACACCTCCCCCTTAGGATCATACTTAGGATTTTTAAAAACTTACCACAAGGTCAAGAAGGAATTTTTTTGGGATGGCCTTAAATCTGATATTCAGACGTTTGTGGCAGAATGTTTGGTTTGCAAACAAAATAAAGTTGAGACAATTAAAACCTTGGGTCTATTACAACATTTATCCATTCCAAGTCAGTGTTGGGAGGAGGTCTCAATGGATTTTATCACAGGTTTATCGAAGTCTCAAGGAAAGAGTGTCATCATGGTGGTATTTGATAGACTTACCAAGTATACACACTTTTGTGCATTATCTCATCCTTTTAAAGCCAATGCAATTGCTACTACATTTATGGAAAGAATTCAAAAGCTACATGGAAATCCAAAGATTATTGTAAGTGACAGAGATCCCATTTTCACTCGAAGTTTTTGGACATAATTATTTTCTTGTATTGGGAATCAATTAGCTCATAGCTTATCTTATCATCCTCGATATGACGGAAAATTGAGATAGCGAAAAAATGTTTTGAAGGTTATCTTCGTTACTTTGTATCCGATAAAAAAACACAATGGATCAAGTGATTACCTCTAGCTGAATGGTGGTATAACAATTCCTTAAATACTGCAGCAAATAACCCCATTTATGGCACTTTATGAATATGACCCACCATCCATCACATCATCTTCAAGAGAAAATTCTAAGGTTCAATTAGTGGAAGATCACATCGAGCATCAACAAGAAATTCTCCAACTCTTAAAGGATAACCTCACTCTAGCACAAAATTGAATGAAACAACATGGATATCAACATCACAGTGAAAGAAGTTTTGACGTAGGCGATTAGGTATTTTTACGGCTAGAAACATACAAACAAATGTACCTCAAGTAAGCTAAGAAGGATAATGAATTATTAGCCAAGTGCTATGGTCCTTACAAGGTGTTGTAAAATATTAGTACTATGGCATACAAATTGGAGTTGTTTGCATCTTCCTGAGTACACCCAATTTTCCATGTTTCGGGATTAAAGAAGGTTATCGGTGTCAAGCTCCCAATTCAAATAGTATTGCTAGAAGTTGACGAAAAGGAAAAATATTATTTGAGCCTGAAGTAGTCACGGAAACAATAACCCAACAACTACATAATCGATTAATTTCATAGTATCTCATTAAGTGGATGAACTTACCCATTGAAGATTGCACATGGGAGGATGAGAATTTTATACATAAGCATCCAAAAATACTCAAGCATTGAGGACAACACTTTTTTGAAGGAGAGGGGAACGTTAGGTCCCTATAATACTAGATTATTCCCCTTATTGTTATTTTTAGTGTAGCCCCCTATTGTTATTGTTGTGCCCCATAGAAGCCCACTATTGTTATTGTTTTACCCTTACATTATTATTGTTATGTAGGATCTGATTATCTTGCAACCTCTTAGACTCCTATATATACCAAGGAGGTATTATTATTTGAATCATCAAAGAATTGTTCGTTTATGTAATGTAAAGGAGGTTTCCCCCTTGAAAAGGCTAATTTTTAAGTCATTGCTTTATCTTTTCTTCTATTTTGTGAGTTGGTTGCATAACAAGTGGGGTCTCAAGCGGACACAATGGAAGTTGGCATGCCATGCAGTTTGAATATTTGGTCCATGAAAACTTGAGCCACCAATTTTGGAGTAAATGGGTGTGGTAACACGTAAAAATGAGCATATTTGGAAATTCTGTCAGTTACCACCATGATGAATGATTTGTTTCCTAACTTTCAGAGGTCTGTAATGAAATCCATGGAAACATTTGTCCATATAGAAGTAGGAAGTGGAAATTGTTGTAAGGTTCTTGGTAGCTTGGTCATTTCCCCTTTGTTTTGCTAGCATACATCACATTTAGCTACAAAAGTAAGAATGTCGTTCTTCATGTTGGTCCAAAAGAAAGAGCGGCGTGCTTGTGCATAAGTCTTCTGAAAGATTGAATGTTTTGCGACCAAAGAGGAGTGGAGGTTGGGGATAATACTACCTGATCCTTATAGCAAAAAACCTCATCCTTTCAAGACTAATCCATTAAGGAATTAATATTTTCTCTTACTATATTAATGAGTTGGGACAGAGAGGGGTAGGAGAACCATTCAAGATGGACCTCTTCAATCCAATCGGGGATGGGTAAAGAAAGGGGTAAAAGGGTGCCCTCATCCTCAAATTGGCATGATAAGGAATCGACAACTATATTGTCATGCCCCTTCTTGTAAATTATATCATAATCATATCCCAACATTTTTGTGAGCCATTTCTTTTGTTGTGGCAAAAATAGATGTTGCTCAAGGAAATATTTTAGGCTATAATGGTCAATTCATGTTTGGAAATGACGCCCCAATAAGTATGGTCACCACGTGTCTACTTCATGTAAGATGGCCATCGTTTATTTCTCATATGTAGAGTGAACCAAATGCTTTCCACTGAGTTTTTGACTCGTGAAAGCTGATGGTCTACCTTCCTACATTAATACTACACCAATGTCTATACCTAAAGCATCACATTCAATCACAAAAGGTTTTGTAAAGTTTGGTAAGGCTAATATTGAAGTGGAGCACATGGCCTGTTTGAGAGCCAAAAAGTCTTGTTGAGTTGTGCCAGTCCAAAGAAATGAATTTTTCTTCAAAATATTAGTGAGGGGTGTGGCAATGCATCCATATTTGCAAAAAAATTGTAATAATAGCCCAGGAGACCTAAGAATCCCCTCAAACTCTTCAAGTTTTTTGGTTGGGGCCAGACTTACATTGATTGAATCCTTTTCAGATCAACCCTCACTCCTTCATGACCCATAATGTGTCTCAAATATTCTACTTCTTCCATGCAAAAGGAACACTTGGATAATTTAAAAAATAATTTATGATCTTGGAGTAGTTTCAATACTTGGTCAACATGTTGAAGGTGAGTGTCCCATGTTATGTTGTAAATGAGAATGTCACCAAAAAAGAAAAGGACACATTTTCTAAGATACGGTTCAAAAGGTGGTTCATGAGGCTCTAAAAAGCGGATGGGGCATTACAAAGACCAAATGGCATGACCAGGAATTCATAATGGCCTTCATGATTTTGGAAGGTTGTCTTGGGAATGTCCACTTCCTTCATCCGTATTTGGTGATAGGCTGAGCTAAGGTCTAGCTTGGTAAGAAATTTGGCACCATGCAGTTCATCAAGCAAATCATCAACTACTAGGATAAGAAATTTGTCTTTAGACACATGTACTACTCACCATATTTCTTTAGAATGATGACCGCCAAAGATGAATAAGGTCCATTGTTGGGTCGAATAACACTAGCTTCGAGGAGTTCCTTGATGATTTACTAAATTTCATTATATTGGGAAAAAGGATATTGATAGGGACTAAAATTTGGTGGTTGGGTAACTAGGAGAAAAGGGATGCTATGATCATGTGCACCCATAAAGGGTGGGAGCTCCTTAGGTTTGTTAAAGACCCACTGGTGGTGATCTAATACCTGTTGCATATCAGGGTAAATGGGAGGAGGAGTGGATTCAATGGAATGAATGGCATTTAATTATGTTATTATCCCATGAAGGCCCTTTTTTAAAAGCTTCTCCATTCTATGCGAGCTGATGATAGTAGGAGCACCTGCCTAGAGTCCCCACAGTGTATGAGTGTTGTCATTCTCCTTAAAGCTCATATATAACTCCTGGAATTCCATTGTGATAGGGCCCAGTGTGCATATCCATTTACCACCAAGGACAATGTCACAACCACTCATTTCAATGGAAAAAATGTGGGTTTTGAAGTGATAATCCCCCATTTGAAGCTTAATATTTTCGTAGCGGCCTTCACATTTCATGGTCCCCCCATCAGTGATAAGGAATTGGTAATTAGATACCACCCTGACAAAACAGTGAAATGCTTATGCTACTCTCTTATGGACAAACTTATGTGTGTTGCCACTATCAATCAACACCACTACTGGCTGATGTTTAATAAAACCTCAAATTTTGAGAGTCTGGGGAGAGGAATTGAAGGTCGGGGCATGGAGTGAGATAACCAACTCATCTGGCGTAGTTGGAGTAACAATGTTCAAGTCCATTAGGGGTTCACCCTATTCCTCCTTGCTCACTTCAATGGATGAAGCTTCATCAGTGGCATTGTTTTTAGTAACATCAATTTGAAATAATTTATGTTCCTTGCATTTATGTCCTAGGGAGTATTTGTCATCACAATAGTAGCAGAGTCCTTGTTTCCTTTTTCGTCCATTTTTGTCGGTGACACTTTTGGAAACTTAGGTGTTTGGGTGGGAATCATAGCTAGGGTGGGACGTGCCCGTGTGATGAAATTTGGATAGTTGGATTAGGCATTTAAAGTGACTTCTACCTCTAAGGCCTTGTTGCATGCTTCCAACCAAGTAGCTGCGTGATGCATTCTAACATGTGCTTGTATAGATTTCTTTAAGCCACTGATGAAACATTCTAAGTAAAAGGCATCTCCTAGTCTTTCATTCCATTTGCCCAATTGTTCAAAGGTTGTAATGTAGTCCCGTATTGTACCTGATTCCTTGAGCTTAGTGAGACAACCTAGAAAGTGAGATTTCTGATTAAAGCAGTCACGACTAGATTTGGAGAGCATGTTCCAAGTTGGCCTCCATAAATAACATTTCTGATGCCACTTCCATCACTCTTGGTCCAAGTAAAGAGATCCCACATGTAGTTTAGTTTCATCTTCACATATATTATTAAGGCGGAAATATTGTTCCATTTGTGCCAACCGCCGAGTTAGAGCCATCAAATTTTCACATGTCCAACTTGGGTGTCTGGTGGCTCAAATATTGGTGACCTCCATGGAAATAAATGTGAGGGGTGGATTCTCCTTCTATGTGTGCATCAACACTATGTTCTTCCCATATGGGTTCGCAAGACAGCTATAAGGAAGTCAATGTTTCTGTGATTTTGTTGATAGATGCCTAGAATTTATATAGTCTTTGCTCGAGAGATTCGAGTCTCTCTACTTCCTTCTCTGTAGTGATAACTTGAGACCTGGTGCCGTACATATACTAGCCTTGATCAAATTTTGAGCTTACTTAAGAGTAGTATGGTTGGAAAGAGAGCAAGATTAGGAGTCTAGTGATGTGGGTCACCTGAAGTTGCATCGAGAAAAAATTGTGACTGTGCGAAAGTTGGTGTCTTACAGGTGAATGGTACCACTGTGATCAACTCATCGTCCTGAATCTTATGGACTAGGTCCCTTGCAAGCATCTCAAGATGGCCCCAGACTTCTTTTTTTAACTCCGAAAGGAGTTTTACTCCCATCAATACTGCAGTGGCCGAATTCTAGAATGCTTAATACTGGCAAATATCCCGCAAAGATTGGGCCTAGACTATAGTGACAGAAACCCCAAGGTCTTGGTACTATAGAATGTGTTGTGACAATTTGATTTGGACTATGGTGGCCAAAACCCTCACTGCAAAAAGAGTTTGATCTGTGCTATGAAAAACCCAACTGTTGAATCTAATATGGATGGCGGCAGTAAAACCCCAACTACTGGATCTGATCTGGACAAAAAGGTAGGGGGATATCTTAAGATAGTTGAGGCTACTATGGTATCAAAGGAGTGTCATGTGCTACAAATCGCAATATACACAGGGGTCCAACAATAGTACTCAACCCAATATTTCAGGGTGCTAACTAAGGAGGACCGACTATACCCTTAGTCATACTATCTTCCTACCCTGTTATATGTGCAAGTAATATCCCTGAGTGTTGTTCTTAGTGTATTGTAAAAGTAAGATGCCTGACGACTTATCTAAGTTTATGTTTCAAGTTACCCTAGGGGGCTTCCGATATACCCAAGGGTACATGGAAGTGCAGTCTGTGTGTGATTCTATCTAATTCACTACTACTCGAAGGGGTACCCATAAGGGTTACAAGTGATTCTAGCAAGCGTGACCACCTCTTATAGTCCATGTGTGCATGCCTCCCCAAATCCATAGGTTTATGCACTCAACGATAGATCTTGTGGTTTAAAGACGTCAGAACACATCTCTAGCCTAAAAATAATTCTGCGAAAATTAGAGGTACAGTTGGCACTAGAAAGTTCTCTAATACCACTTGTTATGTACTTGACTTGCAAGAAAACCTTAATACCAAAAATACGAAATAATATGGCCTAAAACACAGAAATATCACATGAAATGAGACAAGCTGCAAATAAATTTTATTATTCAGAAGCATAATACAATGTTCACTTGCCTGTTTGAGGGGGAACCTCAAATAGAACAGATCTTAATTACAATAAGACTTGATGATTCTTCCCTTGCTATATCTTAATATTTATAGCTTTTTGACATCCAAAACCCTAACTGCTAGTGGTCCTTTGCATAATACGGGTTAACCACTTTATTTATCATCTATGGCCCATTTATAACTAATTGTGGTCCCTTTTCTATAATGCGGTCAACCACTTACAATTATTATTAATGAGGATAACCACTTATGGGATTTATTGACTCAACTAACTAACTATGACTTTGACTAGGCCCCTTGGGCTTATTACATAAATAAAGGGGTTAAGGTTGGACCCCAACACAAACATTATATCCTTTATCTCGAACATTGTCTTCCACTTGCCACCCTCATATATCTAAATTTGATCATATCAGCTACTCTTCAAACCTATATTTAAAAGGTAATTCTCCCCACTTACGAAATACATAAATTCTTCCATTCTTGTTAATAGCTCATGAATCAATGCACATTCTCCACTCACCACACCTTTTCAGTGTCAAAAAATGCATAAATTGGTCCAAGGAAGCTCTATAAAAATTGATGCTTTTCACATTCAACACAACTAAAACAATAGAAAAAAGTGTTGTTATGCCTAAAATTGTTCCCAATGACATGATAAGAAGAGTTGAAGGTCTCAACAAATCTCTAGTTACTCAACAAAAGAGATTTGAAGTAATAATGTGAATGGATAAGAGAAAATAAGGTCAAATTTGATCACTTTTTGAGGATAAGCATGAAAGGACCATATCAAACAAGGTAAAAAAGTGTTTATATGCATTGTGATCACTCCTCAATGTTGGGTTGTGTTATATTCTTTCCACGACTAGCCCACATAGTTAGCCAGGGGGTTAGAGGGGGGGC
>APFE031044295.1:0-25809 GCA_000404065.3 Pinus taeda | reverse complement strand
AAAAGAAAACAAGGAATACACAGTCCTTGATGAAATCACTGAAAAAGTAAAGGTGCTTGGAAATAATAATAATCAACAACTACAACAGTAGCAACCACCACAACAGCAACAGGCACCCCAAACACTTGAAAGCGCTGTTAGAAGATCTACCAGGATAAGTAGACCCCCTAAACGATACTCTTCTTCATTATATTATTTATTGTTGACTATTTCGGTGAACCCGAATGTTATGAAGAAGCAATGCAGGTTGAAAGCAGGAAGAAGTGGGAGGTAGCCATGGAAGAAGAGATGGACTCCTTAAAGCATAACCAGACTTGGGACTTAGTCAGGTTGCTTGCAGGTAAAACTACATTGCAGAATAAATGGGTTTACATGCTGAAGGAAGAAGATGGAGGAAAACAGAGATACAAAGCTAGACTTGTGGTGAAGGGGTTTGCACAGAAGAAAGGTATTGATTTTGATGAAATATTTTCTCCTGTTGTTAAAATGACTTCAATCAGAACTATTTTAAGTCTAGTGGTAGTTGAAGATTTGCATCTTGAGCAGTTAGATGTAAAGACAGCCTTTCTCCATGGGGATTTGGAGGAAGAGATATATATGCAGCAGCCACAAGGATATGAAGTGAAAGGGAAGGCGAAACTTGTGTGTAGGTTGAAGAAGAGCTTGTATGGCTTAAAACAGGCTCCAAGGCAGTGGTATCTAAAATTTGACAAGTTTATTTCTGAACAAGGTTATACTAGATGTCACTCTGATCATTGTGTTTATCTAAAAAAGGAAAATGATGGCAACTATATTATATTGTTATTGTATGTAGATGACATGCTTGTTTCAAGATCTAACATGCAGGAAATAAATGTGCTCAAAAGAAAATTGGCAAATTCATTTGCAATGAAGGATTTGGGAGCTGCAAAACAAATCCTTGGTATGAGAATAACTAGAGACAGGAAAAATCGTAAATTAACATTGTCTCAGAATGCGTACATACAAAAGGTGTTGAAAAGATTTAACATGCACAATGCAAAACCAGTTAGTACACCTTTTGCTAGCCATTTCAAACTTAGTAAGGAAATGTGCCCAAAGACCCAAGAAAACGTGGATTATATGTCTAAAGTTCCATATGCATCAGCAGTTGGAAGCTTAATGTATGCAATGGTCTGCACAAGGCCTGATATTGCACATGCAGTTGGAGTTGTAAGCAGGTACATGAACAATCCAGGAAAGGAACATTGGATGGCAGTGAAATGGATTCTCAGATATTTGAAAGGTACCACAGATCAAGCATTATGCTTTGGTGGTTCAAAAATTTCTCTACAGGGATATGTTGATGCAGATATGGCAGGTGACAGAGATAACAGGAGAAGCACTACAGGATATGTATTCACTGTTGGTGGAACAGTCAGTTGGGTTTGAAAAATCCAAAGTGTTGTTGCACTTTCAACAACAGAAGCAGAGTATGTTGCTGCTACAAAGGCTAGTAAAGAAATGATTTGGTTACAAAGGTTTATGGGTGAATTGGGTGAGGAGCATGATATGGGCACGTTATATAGTGATATCCAAAGTGCCATTCATCTTGCAAAGAACTCATCATTTCATTCTAGGACTATACACATACAGCTCAAGTACCATTCCATATGATCAGTGTTGGGAGATGGAGAGTTGAAGCTGGAAAAGATACACACTAGCCAGAATCCTACAGATATGCTAACAAAAGTTGTAACCAGGGAGAAGCTGAGAATATGCTCAGTTTCAATTGGTCTTCAAGGATGACGATGAATATGAGAAACAACCAGGTCCAAAGAGGAGTCATTGTCCAGCAAATGAAGCAGCGGTGGAGTTTCTACAATCATTCTCCAAGTGGGAGATTGTTGAGTGTGGAGAATGATTGTTCAGAGGTCTTTATTTCAGCCAGATGTATACCCCGGGAAGTTTGTACACCCCTCCTCGCGGGGGGGACTTGTGCCCCCTGCGGGGGTCTAGGGGCCCGTGGTCCCCTGGTGGGGGTTTCGGGGGCAGCACCCCCGAAGCTAAAAACATATGTAAAATTGCCTTGTAAAAGTATAGTAATTTCTAGTCAATCTGGGTCATTCATTAGGCGGATGATCTGACAGTAGAACTTATGTTTAGTTTAGGGTTTTTTGCCCTGGAAGGCAACCCCTCTCTTTGTATGAGGGCATTGTATTTGAGGTTGTGTAATAGATGTGTATTCTTTGAGCGAGAAGCAGAGACGTGAGACTGTGAGCGAAAACAGAGGATATTACAGCGGATCTGTTGTAGGTTGTGTCTCTTCATTTTACTGGATAATAGAAAGGAAGGACTGGTTTTTCGGGGTGGACGTAGCCCAAACTGGGTGAACCACGTATATCTATGTCTCTCTGGTTTTATGTGTTTTCTGTGTTTATATTTATGCAATATTCTATGTGTTCCATTGCTCTGTAATATATAATTTTATAACAAGAATGATTAGAATGTTGTTGATATGGAACTAGATCAGGAAAGGTAGACATGAAATGAAGGGTTAAGAGTATTATAGCGGAGATCAATTGAATGACTTCTCTTGAACATACAAGCAAGGCTAAATGGAGTTGACAATGTTCGGGTCCTAGGGTCTAGGGATCAAATGTCTTTACCTCTTTTTATTCATTTTGGGATTTTGTATATCAGTTTAGCCTATGAACCACTGTTGTCACATTCTAAAGCATCATTGTCTAATGTCACTGGAACTTTTTCATGTCATAGAAGGTCCTTAAATTAAAAATCGAAATTGGGAGAGTCTAAGTCCATGAGAGGGTCATAAGGTCATTTTTTCATGTAGAGTCATTGAGGGTTCAAGGGGTTTTATTTAACGAGGTTTCTATTTATCATCAATCAAAACCATAACAATCAAGTTTCATTTGTTAAAGTTTTATAAGTTTGTTAGTCGTGTCCATCATGTCCCCATTCCACCATTCATAATTCATCACTTGCAATTCACTATTTATAATTCATAATTCCCTTTTATATACTCTTTCCATATACCCCTTCCATTCATAACTCACCTTCATAGACTCCCTTCATTTACATTTACCATCATATACACCCCCCCCTCCTAAAATCACCTCTCATCATCGTTGCCATTAAATCCCCCTAAATCCATAACTCATTATCATCATTCATAATTCATAATTATTACAACATGTTGTAGCGGCTACAACCACCCTCCAAAATTTTGCCTTAGATTCATTTTGGAGCCTCCCTACCAACTATCCTTAGCAGCATATCTTGCATTGTTAAGTACATAGGCTTCAATTGAGTTTCAATGGCCTGTCAG
Source organism: Pinus taeda (assembly GCA_000404065.3). Lineage (NCBI taxonomy): Eukaryota > Viridiplantae > Streptophyta > Pinopsida > Pinales > Pinaceae > Pinus > Pinus taeda. The sequence goes on along the minus strand of APFE031044295.1, from coordinate 22,502 downwards.
CCTGTGCATGTCAACTTGTTTGTCTCCCACCAGCAGGTTGTCATTCTAGACTTAGAAAATTTTCTCGCTAAGATGCTCCCCTAAAAATCGTGAAATTCTAGAGCAGAACCAGTCTTCCCTTCAGAAATTACGCAATCTTGTGGGGCTGCCTACTGGAGACCAGAATTGCGCAATCTAGCCAGGCAACCTTCCCTACAGAAATTGCACAATCCAACCCAACACCTAGCTTCAGCTGAGAAATTGCACAATTTTGGGAGGTAATGACCTGTTGGCCCAAGAAATTGTACAATGCTTGAGGGACAACCAGCCTTGCTCAACCCAGAAACTATGTAATTTTCATCCCCAAGCTTGCAAGTTGTTGCATATACTATCAAGTTGACCGGTTCCCTCCCAGGACTGAGCAAGCCTGATTTTCATGCATGGCTTGTTGTTCCCGAAAAAGTAAAAAGAAAAGAATCCCTAGATTTTAATATCTATTTTTAAGAACTGGAGGTTACATGCAAAGATCATTTTAAAAACCTCCTGCCAAGTGTAGCTTTTTCCTAGATTTGTGGCATGTGCATCATAACCTTGATCTTATAAAAACTCATTTACTAGACGTTGCAGAGCTCATTCCTCACATAAATCTTGCAGCTCTGACATCCCACATCGCATCTAGGAGTCTTTGGCACATTAGACTTAGCTTTTTCAGGGTAAGTCTACTTCTGATGTCTTGTGATGTGTTTCTATCGCTTTTTGTATTTCATTGTGTAAGTGTTGTCTACTTGATTTCAATGAATGCTTGATTTCGTTTTGATGCATGTTAGCTTGTAGAAGCATTGTTTCAGTTTTTATTTGCATCTCATTGTTGTTGCATGCATGACATTGTTTCTACACTTACGATCATCGTCGCAGCAAATCGCTTCACATGTATGCTTTCCTTCCCGTTTTCTGAATCATGCACTCATTGTTTGCATGCATGATCATTCACTCTTGTTTGCACTCAGCTTCACCATGCATTCAAACTTCTCATGTTTCCAGTCACCTGTCAGCGGGTATGGGCTACCTTGGCCCAGAACCTGCCTTTGCCCTGCAAGAAAATGCGCATTTCTCAAAGTGAAGGCTTTGCCTTCCCTCCAAAAATTGTGCTAATTTGGCCCAACACTGGCCTCCAGGCTTGTATTGTGCAATTCTAGGAGGCAGTGCCTTGCTGGCCCCAGAAACAGCACAATGCAGTTTGCTATTTTGCATGTCACTGTTGATTGAAATTGTGCATTACACAGTTTCAGTCCTCAGCAAGGTAGGCTGGAATGTGCATTGCGCAGTTGCAGTAGTCAGTTAGCCTCTTGAAAACCCAATTAGCTTCTTGACAACCCGAACTGTTCCTTGCACAGTTTTGGCAGTCAGTCTCCCAGCCTCTCGGTGAAAATTGTGCAATCTTCACAGACAATCAGACAGGTATGTTGCATGTCAGTCCTCCATTTTTTTTTGTTTTCAATTGACAGAATTTTTGCCATGAGTGTTTCTATGTCTCCAGGTATCACAGGTGTTCATCTGCCACTCAACAATACATGTACATTGGAGATGCAGTTGAGAGAGTGTTTATGAGCTTGCATATCTATGAAAACACCAAGTTGTTCATAGACAAGGATATCAAGATGAAATGGTAGTGGCATCGCAACAAGTAGCACCATCAACAACAGCAAACATGCACGTGGAAAAGGCAAAGAGAGAAACAAAGGATGGAGGAAAAAGAGAAGGAGTTGCAGGAGTTGAAGCGACAACTCAGGGAAGAACATGAGTTGCTTATAAGAGAGAAGGAAGCGCAACAATAATAAGTACAGCCGGAGGCGCAACATGCACAAATTGATGAAACTGTGCCCATACAGGTTATAGACACATCCTAGTAGCTGGCACAGAGCAGACAGGGTGAGCAGTGTTGTCGATCACATGCACGAGTGTTCAGGAGCATGTCATTGTGTGCATGCATGCGATCCCATTCATTGGCACAGTCACCGAGGCGAAGACAAAGAACCAAGTCTAGCTGGAGCTTGACATGTAGTTCGATGAGTTGATGCACATAGCCACCATCACATACTTGGAAATCAGCGTAGACACTATGCATCAGTATGTTACTAGTCTAGCTACACTTAAGACTATGATGTGCATGTTATTAGACGAGTTGGAAAGAGGAGCCAAATCAATGTACCTGAATGAAATGAAGGTAAGAGTTTGCTTTCAGCAAAATGTCACCATTAAGCATGCAGACACCATCATAGAATACCAAGCTTGGCATCAGTTTGCCACCATCGACCATCGCAAGGATGTCGATGAGTTCATCTCCCCAAAGTGGTCTGAGTCTTAGTGATGTCTTGCATGGCTTACTTAAGCCTCTTTTGTCTCACATGGGTACATGTGTAGATTGTAATGTAACATCTTGTAAATGTGAAAGAACAAGTGTCCATAGTAGAATGTAATAGTCATGTAGTAGTTAAAGAGTCATGAGGATAGGTGAAGAGTCACAAAGGGGAATGTCAAGGGTCACCCCAACCTTTTTTATTGATAGAACCTCATAACTCATTGTATAGGATTTTAGGAGCCAAGCTTCCTATAGGTGTATCTTAGAGAAAGCTTGGAGTGTATTGTAACGAGCCTTGGCTTCTCCATAGTGCAGAGCTAGTACATCTCTTTAGAGGAGTAGGCAGAAGTGTCTGTAACGTTCCACTGTCAGAACTAGTGGTTGGTCATGGTTGTATTATATGATTGGATCTTTCACTCTTAATATAACAGAGCCAACATGTTTCATGCATATGTTGTTATTGTATTTCAGCTATCTTGCTTACTCTAATAATATATGTAGTTGTTTGGTTACACATGTAGGTATGGACTCTTTCTATATATGTATGTATGAATCTTATTGAGATGTGTTGTTGGTTTAACCATCACTTCAGATCGTTGGTTTCCCTACCTTCCATCTTGTGATGTATCTTTGCTCGCGTGTTCCCTTTCAAGCTACATGCTTCCACAGGTTTATAAGGGTCGCACTCATTCTCCTTTCTATGTGTTAGAACCCTTCATGCACCTTCCTTGGCTTGTTGCACTAGTCACACCCTTGCTACCAACAAGGACATCTTACTTTCCTCTGCGCGCAACCGCAATCAAGGCGATATCGTATGACCCACTGCTGGGACTCCTGCACCAAACGGCCTAAGGTCTAGTTGAGACTTCTTACCTGGGAGATCCCCTGACATATTGGTAGGTTGAGAACCATCAACATTTTGGCACTAGAAGGAGGGATAGATGACAAGCTGAGTCCTCACAAATTGTTTTGAATCTTTGCAGACCTATCATGACTAAATACAGAGTTTCTCTTCCAGAGTGTATGTCTTATGGAACAACTTTGAAGTTGTAGGTTTTAACCCCATACATAAATTACCTCCATATGAATTCTAAAAATAGAAAATAAACAATGGTGAGAGCATAACACATAAAACAAATATACACATATATTCTCCCCTATATCCCAAAACGGGACTACCAGATTGATTTTTCATTATGTTCTTTTCAATGTTACAATACATATATATACTTGCCAAAGCATCCATAAACCTGAATCCATTAACCCTAGATTAGAACATAACCATAGTTCCCTTAACCGGATCTACAAAATACCATGGACCGAAAACCATCACACCCAAAACCATGTGCGAAATCCATGCACAAAACCATAGGTAGGTCTTCTCACCCCCCTGCATACCCCCCCCACACCCCTGACGCAATGTACAGGGGGGCCTATCACCCCGCACGGTAATCCCCCCACGTGTGGGCAAGTCGTGGAAAGAACATAACACAGCCCAACATTCTCCCACTTGTTCTTTTATTTCCACAGGGGGCCACAACAGAGCTTAGTCATTAATCCAATACCCATCGTTTCTCTACACCAAGAGAACTTCTCAATGCTCACAGAAATTTTCAATGCATTTGCAGTATTCTTCAAAGTGTCCACCTTTACCAGCAACACCTTTTTGCCTTCTACCATATCCCTCACAAAGTGATACTGAACATCAATGTGCTTTGTCTATGAATGATAAGTAGGGTTCTTTGCCAAGAAAATTTCACTTTGGATGTCACAGTCTATCCTTATAGCTTATTGTACTAACCCCATACTTGAACACAATCTCTGCAACCAAACTGCTTCCTTGCTTACATGAGTGGTTGCCATTTATTCTGCCTCTAAAGTTGAAAGTGTCACTATAGATTGTCTCTTAATCATCCAACCGACTGCACCTCCAAATAAGTTAAACACATATCCACTTGTGGATCTTCTTTGATCCACATCTCTAGCCTAGTCTACATCTACAAAGCCACAAATGTCCAAAAATCTGTCCAATCTTGGTCTTCCTTGGTAGCACAAACCATAATCACTAGTGGCGCGCAAATACTTGAAAACTCGCTTCATTATTGTCCAATGCTCCTTCCCTGGTTTTGATATAAACCTACTCAATACTCCCACTTCATGTGCAATGTTTGGTCTAGTACATATCATTGCATACAACAGGCTACCGACTGCACTTGCATATGGAACACGAGACATTTCCTCTTCCTCTTCTTGTGTCTTGGGACACTGTTCAACAGATAACTTTACACCTATAGGAATAGGAACCTTCACTAGTTTACTATCATGTATATTAAACCTTTGCAATATTGTCTCGACATAGTTCCTCTTATTTAACCAAAACTTCCTCTTTTCCCAATCTCATTTAATTTCCATGCCCAAAATATAGTTTGCAACACCAAGATCTTTCATATCAAATTTGGAGGACAATTTGGTCTTCAAATCCTGGTTAATTTCTTTGTCATTTCCAACCAGCAACATATCATCCACATATAAGACCAGATAAATAACATGGTCACCAATAAATTTAAAATACACAGAATGATATGCTTTGCTTCTGGTGAAGCCAAGTCCCCGTATAAATGTATCAAATTTCTAATACCACATCCTTGGTGATTGTTTTAACCCATACAAAGACTTTTTTAAGTTGCATACCAGTTCCTTCTTACCTTCACCGTAAAGCCTTCAGGTTGCTTCATGTAGATCTCTTCTTCCAAATCCCTGTGAAGTAATGATATCTTCACATCCATTTTTTCTACCTCAAAATCAAAAGCAACAACAACAGATAAAAGAAATCTAATAGAAGCTACCTTGGCAACGAGAGAAAAAATATCACCAACATCAATTCCCGACACCTCGGAATAACCTTATGCTACCAACCAAGATTTGTATTTATCCACCTTTCCTTCTTCGTTCATCTTCTTCTTGAACACCCATTTTATTCCAATGGGTTTCCTTCCAACTGACACTCCACCAAATCATAAGCCTCATTTTTGTGCAAAGATGCCATTTCATCAACCATGGCCTTTTTCTAGAGTTTTCCATTCTCTGAATCTACTGCTTCCTTCACAGTTCTAGGATCATCATTAGTAATGGATAAAGCAAAATTTGAAGAAAAATAAGATGGACTATACCTTTCTGGCTGCCTTCTTTCTCGAACTGATCTTCTCACAACCGGAGTTTGTGGCTCTTCATCTTTCGATTCCTCTTCAGCTGTAGAGTCTGATTCTTCCTCCTTTAGCTCAAACTCTATCTCCTTAGGTTCCTTTAGTAGGACTTCATGTTTAATAACATCTTTCACCTCTCTAAACACCACATCTCGGATGTACACAACCTTCCTTGTTACTGGGTTCCAAATCTTATAACCTTTTAAACCACCCTTATACCCAATAAAGATTCACTTTTCAGATTTACTATCCAACTTTGTTCTTTTCTCCTTTGGAGCATGTACATATGCTTCACATCCAAATACCCTCAGATGTGAAAGAGAAAGCATCTTACCAATCCATACCTCTTGTGGAGTCTCATCCTCCAATGCTAATGAAGGTGATCTGTTAACCATGTAACATTCAGTCTCCACCGCCTCTGCCTATAATTCATGTCCTAACCTGACACCACTGAGCATGCTTCTTGCGCTTTCCATCAACGTCTTGTTCATTCTTTCCGCAACTCCATTTTGCTCAGGTGTGTATGGAGTAGTCTTTTATCGTGCTATACCACACTTCTTACAGAACTCTTCAAATTCCTTCTTGCAAAAGTCTCCACCGTTATCTGTCCTCAGCACCTTTATCTTCTTCTCTCTCTGGTTTTCCACCAGAGCCTTAAATTTTTTAAACCTGTCAAAGACTTTAGATTTCTTTTTGAGGAAATGTATCCATGTACCTTGAGAAGTCATCTATAAATGATACATAGTACAAAGACTTATCCAGTGATGGAACTGACACAGGTCCAAACACATCACTGTGCAAAAACTCTAATATATGTTTCACCCTCTTACCACTAGAAGGGAAACTCACCGATTCCGCTTCCCATATACACAATTTCACAGAAATCAAAATCTAGAGAGCTATTAGACATACCTTCTACCATACCTTTACCATGAATTATTCGAAGGCCCTTCTCTCCAATATGTCCAAGCCTTTGATGCCATAGCAACGTCTTTTTTCCAGAGACCATTAGATTTTCTGCTCCACTTTCAGGAACCACAAAACTGTTGCACCCATCAATAATAGTGCTACCTTGTAGCTTGCACAGAGTTCCAATCTAAACTCCCCACCATCATCAGTGCTCCCTAAACCATCATGCATGTATCTTTCTCGAACATTGTTTTTACACCTGCATCATCCAGCTTGATTATAGAAATTATATTGTTGGCTAATGCAGGAATATGCAGAACACCTGGAAGTGTTCTAATCCTTCCACCTTGTAACTTCAACTTGACTTTTCCACGACCAATGATTCTAGCCTTCCTATCATCCCCCAAGAAGACATCACCACTTCTCATACTCGTAGAACCACTCTCTGTGGGGAATGAAGTGAAAGGATACACCTAATTCAATCAACCATGCCTCATGATCTATATGTGTACTTGAAGAAGAATCTAAGTACACATCCCTGCCTTCATCTGAGGTGGTTCTCGATATCTATCTTTCCACTGTTTTCCATCTTCTTTCACCACAAGAATCGATCCCGCAGATTTCCCACTGAACAGGGTCTACCACAGGCCCGAGAAAAACCCCTCAACAGCAAAGGCTTCCCCTTGAAGCCAAAACAACTCTGAGACCAAATGTAGGTTTTAGCCCCGTATAGAAATTACCTTCATACGAATTCTAAAAACAAAAAATAAACAATGGCGAGAGCATAACACATAAAACAAATATACACAGAGATTTTCCCCTAGATCCCAAAACTGGGACTACCAGATTGATTTTTCATTATGTTCCTTTCAATGTTACAATACATATATATATACATGTCAAAGCATCCATAAACCCCAATCCATTAACCTTGGATTAGAACATAATCATAGTTCCCTTGACTGGATCTACAAAATACCATGGACTGAAAACCATCGCGCCAAAAACCATGTGCGAAATCCATGAACAAAACCATAGGTAGGTTCGCCTACCTAATATAGGGTCCAAAAAAAATTTCCCAAGGTGTTGCCCCGAAACCCGTGTACGGGGGCTACCACCCCCCTACATACCCCTTGATAGGGGGGTAGCCATACCCACTGCGATTCCTCAGCAGCGCTCGACGAAACGTATGGGAGCATTCGCCCCCCTGTAACCCCATGCACGTGTGGGCTAGTCGTTGAAAGAATATAACACAACCCAACAAAAGTCTCGGAAAAGCTCTGGGATAACTTGTCACATAAAACTTACGATGTTGGAGCCCAATTAGCATTAGTTAGACGTGTGGTTGGTGTTGTAGGATCATGTGAAAGACATGAAATCTTTGAAGATTACATGACCTGCGCGCTGCTTGCACACATGCCTTGAGGGCATCCAATGCATTGGTGTGCCATGCTGCCTGAAAAAATATATTCATTCTATTTCTCATCTGGTCATAGAGATAGACTGTGCTTTCAATCATTTTGATCATAAAGCACTCAACGAAGAAATTCTGAAATTACGGAAAGCACCTGATGAATCTGTTGAACAATTTTACATGTGTTTTTGTAATTTTGCATATCAATTTCCCAAAGATGAAATTGATTGGGAATCTCTCGATGGAACATTTGAGTATCTTCTTTACATATCCAAAAATCCACAATTATTGAAATCATTCGAATCTTGCTCAGCATACTTCAGTGATGGAGTTGTGCAATCACAGGCAGGCATAGTTGTTGTCACAAGTGACTGTCTGCCTTCACCTCATCGAACAACTCCACCACCGCAGAGTGATGTGGGAGAACATGCACACACATCTGTTGAACTGTCACATCCTCCCACCCCACCTGCTCTTGATATTTGCGCAGATTTGGCTTGCAATCATGCTAGTTGTCACGAGGATTCGTTCCCTCAACCTCTATCCTTGCATTCCATTAATCCTCGAATTGTGTTGTCTTGTGTTCTTCCGTTCTGGACTCCACACTTGTTGTGAACAAGGATCAAGTTGTTGACAGAGTTGGTGTTGTGTAGCTAACATGTGCCATCATTCATGATGAGTGTGTGCAAGAATCTAAAGAAGAACCCGCGGTGAAGGATGACTCTATTTCACCCGTGCCTCATTCGTTCCATCCTCACATCCCTTGTGATTCTTCCACTGTTGATTTCCTTGGTGAAAACTCATTTCCAAATTTTTCTACTTTCGATCGTTCACAAGATACATCATGATCCAGGTGGATGTTGTTGGCCACCCACCTATCCCACTTGGACCCCCACAAGAGTCTCTTTTAGTTTTTCAGTTTCCTTAATTGTAGCATAATTTACTATTTTTGCCAGTTTTTTGGGTCCTAAACTTTCAAAGTCGTTTTGACCATCTTTCTCACTCAAAAGTTGTAGTCCTCAGATATATCTTTCTAACGAGGTATTGTGAGCGTCAAACAGAGATTGTATGCCAAAGTTACGAGCCTAGAAAGTTGATGTACCAATTTACCCAAATGGGGCCCAGAGTTTGGCGCTTGATCTTCTAGGGTTAGGTTTTTGGATGTTTAGCGTTTTCCATTGTTTCTCAATTAATAAATAGGCCTTCAAGCTTCATTATAACACAGTTCATAGGCATGTAGCTACCACATCTCTTCTCAGAGATAAGCTATCATAGCCCGAGCTAGTTTATTTTCATTTATGTTTGTAAGCATATTTCATTATTTTACATTAATGAAATGAAGTGTTATTTCTATTGCATCTCTGTATTTATGGTTATATCTATAATTTGTTGCGTTCCTATTTAAATCTAGATCACATCAGATGTATTTTTTCATTACATTGCGGAGAGGACACATCTACCTCTGAAAACTTGTCCAATTTGTCATCTATCATTTCAGAAAACACAGAGGGTGAACATCCTTGCTTCTCATCTACCCCTCTGCACGATTCATCAAATCATGATGATGTCGACGAATATCCTGAATTTTCTGATCGTGGTTGTCGTGATCTCTATACTTCTTCATTTGATCACGATGTTGATTCACTCGTTGTTAATATGTTTAAGCCACTCTAATGATCTACCTGTCGACGAAGTAGAAACCTCACAGTCTGTCGAGGCACTTCAACCTGAACTAATGGTTATGTCAGGCCCTTGCTGTCCTGATGTTAGTTTTACTTCCGATTAGGAAATTGTTGAAACACGCAAGGCTCCTCATCACTCTCTGCTTCGCATTGAAGATCAACTAAACACCCAGATTTCACTTCCTCCACTCGAATCACATGATCCCATCGCTCTTGCATTGGAGGAATCTTACGCAGCAAGCACACTTGCGTGATGTAAGTGGTCTACCTTCTCATGTTTGCTTGCATACCATAATAAAGAGAATGTGTATGCTTAACATCTGCATACAGTGTAGCACAACACCATGGCAGGTCCACAAAGTGCATGTCATGCGCTTCACTCATTTCTTTTATGTGGACGCACTTAAACCCAGAGTGCGTTTGTCTTCATCATTATATCTTTCATGTTTGTTGGTTTGCGTGATTGTGCTATTCGCGAACCATGCCTTCACCAACATGGGTCGACCAATGTGTCGGTGGCTACATTGGAAATATCACTTCACGTGAGCAGACCCATGCACTGTTAGCTTAAGAGTAGTAGTAGTGTTTGCATCTCGTTGTTTTGGTTGCATGCATGTTTGCTTCTTGTTTGTTTGTTTGTTTGTTTGCTCGCTTGCTTGTTTTATTACTCCCTTTGCTTTCACATTTTCTTCTTCTCTTCGCTATTTTGTTGTTTATTGCTTTTTTACGTTCATAGGTTAGTTTCTCATGAACCGTGTGCGGCTCTTGAAACAAGTTCGGTAAAGTACAAGAGGACTTGTGCAATTATCAATACTTGGTTATATGTCATCCTGTCTCTACATGAAGAAATTGTTGTCTTCAACCCATGATACACCAATGGAAAATACGTTTTGTTCGAAGTGAACCTTGATGAAAACACAATGCTTGCACGCTAGCTAGTACCACCTACTCTAGTTGGTTTTATGGGTTAAACCTTGTCAGCTCAGTCAAATAGAGTAAGGTGAGGGGGGAAACCTTAACAAGTATGTCAGAAGTATATACAAAATAATTCTTTGAAGGAACAACCTCTTCTGCTCTCAATAAGTCGGGATCCCTATTCTACCTCTGAAATGAATAAGTGTTATTCACAGTTCTTGAAAGAATAAAAAGAAATGAAAATATGTTTTTTTTTTGAAAAAATGAATAAGGCGAAAGAAGAGAAATCTCCTCCACATAGAGGCGATGCAAGTAATTTTGTTGGGGTATTGACCATGCTCGCTCGTAGTGGAGCGATGCTTGCATTCTTGCGTGACTCCACCAGGGTATTGTCCAAGCCTGCTGGTAGCAGAGCAACACCATAGATGAAACTTAAACTCTGACTGTCATATTGCTTGTGTAGCAATATACCCCTCATACCCAATTGAATTAACTATGTTGACTTGGCTTAGAATGTGTGCTCATCGACCAAGAGCATGGCAGGTGCTACATCTTTCAATCAAGCTAGTGTGGTAATCAATATGATTTGAGAATAGAGCAATACTTCTAGAGCAATTAGACTCTCTTTTCATGAAACAAGGTCAATTCAAAGAGCTAGAGTTCTACTAGTGTGTCGCCAAGTGTTATAGCGGCTACAACCACCCTCCAAAATTTTGCCTTAGCTTCATTTTGTAGCCTCCCTACCAACCATCCTTAATAGCATGTCTTTCATTATCAAGTACATAGGCTTTCACTGAGTTTTAGTGGCCTTCCAGCCTGTGCATGTCAACTTATTTGTCTCCCACCCGCAAGCTATCATTCCAGACTTAGACAATTTTCTAGCTAAGATGCTCCCCTTGAAAATTGTGCAATTTTGCAGAGGAACCAAACTTCCCTCCATAAATGTGCAATCCTACTGGGCTATAGAATTGCACAATCCAGTTAGGCAGCCTTCCCTACAGAAATTGTGCAATCCAGCACAACACTAGGCTTCAACTCAGAAATTGCACAATTTTGGGAGGCATTGACCTGGTGTCCCCATAAATTGAGTAATTCCTGAGGGACAACCAACCTTACTCAGCTCAGAAACTACGCAATTTTCATCCCCAAGCTTGCAGGCTATTGCATGTACTGTTAGGTTGACCAGTTCCCTCCCAGGACTGAGCAAGCCTGATTTGCATGCATGGCCTGTTGTTCCTGAAAAAAGAAAAAAGCAAAGAATCCCTAGATGTTAAGATATATTTTTAGTAGCTGGAGGTTACATGCAAAGATCATTTTAGAAACCTCCCGCCAAGTGTCACTTTTTCCTAGATTTGTGGCATGCATTTCATAACCTCGATCTTATCAAAATTCATTTGTCGAATGCTGCAGATCTCATTCCTCAAATCGATCTTGCAGCTCTGACATCCCACATCGCATATAGGAGTCTTCGACACATTCAACTTATCTTTTTTAGGGTAAGTCTGCTTCTCATGTCTTGTGCTACGTTTCTGTCGCTTTTTGTATTTCGCTTTGCGTAAGTGTTGTTTGCTTGATTTCAATGTGTTGGGTGTGGAGCATAATTATTTAGAGGTCTTTGTTTCAACCATATGTATACCCCAGGAATTTTGTACACGCCTCCACGCAAGGGGGTGTGGAGGGGACTTGTCCCCCCCGCGGGGGTCCGGGGGGGCTAATCCCCCCCAGCTAGGGGGTTTGGGGGCTAGTGGTCCCTCGGCAGGGGTTTCAATGGCAGCGCCCCTAAAGCAAAAAACAGATGTAAAATTGCCTTGTAAAGGTATAGTAATTTCTAGTCAATTTGGGCCGTTCATTAGGCGGATAATATGACTGTAGAACTTATGTTTAGTTCCCCTCTCTATGTATGAGGGCATTGTATTGAGGTTGTGTAATAGATGTGTATTCTCTGAGCAAGAAACAGAGAGGTGAGACTGTGAGAGAAAACATAGGATATTACAGCGGATTTGTTATAGGTTGTGTCTCTTCATTTTGCTAGATAATAGAAAGGAACGACTGGCTGTTCGAGGTGGACGTAGCCCAAACTGGTTGAACCACGTATATCTGTGTCTCTCTAGTTTTATGCGTTTTCTGTGTTTATATTTATGCAATATTCTATGTGTTCCATTACTTTGTAATATATAATTTTCTAACAATTGGTATCAGAGCCGAAGGTCTATTTGGCTGATAAACTCGCAGGAAAGAAGGGTTCCTGGTTCGAGTGGGAGCAACGGCGAAAGATGGTAAGTTTAGGGTCGAGAAATTTAACGGCCAAAACTTCTCGTTGTGGAAGATGCAGATGGAAGATTATCTGTATCAGAAATATATGTACTTACCATTGGCGGAAAAACAAAGATGTCGACGGGTATCACAAATGAAGAATGGAACCTTCTCGATAAAAACGCACTCGAAACAGTACGGTTGTGCCTCGCAGCATCGGTTTCCTTTAATATTTCGAAGGAAACAACGATAGAGGGTTTGATTAAGGCATTAGCGAAACTATATGAAAAACCCTCAACCTCAAACAAGGTATTTCTTATGAAATGGTTATTTAATATGAAGATGTTCGAAGGTAGATCTGTTGCAGACCATTTAAATGATTTTAATACTGTTACAAGTCGGTTAAGTTCTGTAGGGGTAAACTTTGATGATGAAGTTAGAGCTCTGTTATTCTTGTGCTCATTGCCAGAAAGTTGGAATGGTTTAGTAATGGCCATTAGTAACTCTGTTTTTGGATCTAATACTTTAAAGTTTGATGATGTTGTCGTGCTATCCTTAGCGAGGAAATGTGACGGAAAAGCTCTGGTGAGACATCGGGTAATGCTTTGAGTGTAGAGTCTAGGGGAATAAAAATGGAAAGAGGAAAGAACTCAAGATATCGTAGTAAATCAAGGAAAGGCAGATCCAAGTCCAGATCGGGGATAGTGTGCTGGAAATGCGGAAAGAAAGGACACCTAAAGAAACATTGTAGATCTCGGAAGCGAAAAGAATGAGATGCACAACAAGAAAACAATCATGAAGCAAATGTGACAGGTGAGGTGTTACAAGATGCTTTGATTATTTCTTTCAAAAATATTATTAATTCCTAGGTGGTAGATTCAGGGGCCTCATTCCATGCCACGCCTGATAAGAAACACTTTCATGACTATGTTCAAGGAGATTTTGGACAAGTCCGTTCGGGTGATGATAAACCTTGTAAAATTGTTAGAATGGGTAAGGTTCTTGTAAAACAACATAATGGAAACCAATGGATAGTAAAGGAGGTAAGTCATGTTCCAGATCTGAAGAAAAATCTGATTTCAATAAGGCAGTTAGACAGTGGAGGTTGTGTGACAATTTTCACAGATAAAGCTTGGAAGGTCACCAAAGGAGCCCTGGTAATAGCAAAAGGCGAAAGGTTGGTACATTGTATTTATGCAATGGTATTTCTAACTATGTTAATGCTTTAACTTCCAAAGGAGCAGATGCAACATTATGGCATCATAGGCTCGGACACATGAGTGAAAAGGGGATGAATATTCTTCACTCAAGGAATTTGTTGTCGGGTTTGAAGAATGTTGATTTGGACTTTTGTGAGAATTGCATTTATGGAAAACAGAAGAGAGTCAGATTTCTCAGGGTTGGGAAAGAAAAGAAGAACGAAAAATTAGAGCTTGTGCATACATATGTATGGGGACTTGCTCAAGTATCATCTCTCGGTGGCTCTCGTTATTATGTTACTTTAATTGATGATGCAACTAGAAAAACTTGGATTTATTGTATTAAGAATAAATATGATGTATTTGATGCTTTCAAGAAATGGAAAGCTTTGGTTGAGATTAAGACAAGAAAGAAATTGAAGTGTCTCAGATCAGACAATGGAGGTGAATATTGCAGTAAAGAGTTTGACAGGTATTGTTCAAAGCATGGAATTCGCAGAGAAAAGAGAGTTCCAAGAACACCACAAGAAAATGGTGTGTCAGAAAGGATGAACAGAACAATCATGGAGCGTGCAAGGTGCATGAGATTGCATGCAAGGTTGCCTTTACAATTTTGGGCAGTGTTTAGATATTTGTTTTTTATCTTAATAAAAAGAGGGCCTTGAAGTTCCTTGGATGGTGGTGTTCCAAAGGAAGCATGGACAGGTAAAAGTTGCAGGAAAAGAAATAGGAAAAAAGAAAACAAGGAATATCAGTTCTTGATGAAATCACTAAAAAAGTAAAGGTGCCTGAAAATAATAATAATCAACAACCACAACAACAACAACCACCACAACAGCAACAGGCACCCCAAACACCTGAAAGTGGTGTTAGAAGATCTAACAAGATAAGTATACCCCCTGAACGATACTCTCCTTCATTATATTATTTATTGTTGACTGATTTTGGTGAACCTGAATGTTATGCAGAAGCAATGCAGGTTGAAAGCAGGAAGAAGTGGGAGGTAGCCATGGAAGAAGAGATGGACTCATAACCAGACATGGGACTTAGTCAGGTTGCCTGCAGAAAACTACATTGAAAAATAAATGGGTTTACAGGCTGAAGGAAGAAGATGGAGGAAAACAAAGGTACAAAGATAGACTTGTGGTGAAGTGATTTGCATAGAAGAAAGGTATTGATTCTGATGAAATATGCTCTCCTGTTGTTAAAATGACTTCAATCAAAACTATTTTAAGTCTATTAGCAGTTGAAGATTTGCATCTTGCGCAGTTAGATGTAAAGACAACCTTTCTCCTTGGGGATTTGGAAGAAGAGATATATATGCAGCAGCCATAAGGATATGAGGTGAAAGGGAAGGAGAAACTAGTGTGCAGGTTGAAGAAGAGCTTGTATGGCCTAAAATAGGCTCCAAGGCAGTGGTATCTAAAATTTGACAAGTTTATGTCTGAACAAGGTTATACTAGATGTCACTCTGATCATTGTGTTTATCTGAAAAAGCAAAATGATGGCAGCTACATTATATTGTTATTATATGTGGATGACATGCTTGTTGCATGGGTCTAACATTCAGGAAATAAACGTGCTCAAAAGAAAATCGGCAAATTCATATGCAATGAAGATTTTGGGAGCTGAAAAACAAATCCTTGGTATGAGAATAACTAGAGACAGGAAAAATCACAAATTAACATTGTCTCAGAATGAGTACATACAAAAGGTGTTGAAAATATTTAATATGCATAATGCAAAACCAGTTAGTACATTTGCTAGCCATTTCAAACTTAGTAAGGAAATGTGCCCAAAGACCCAAGAAGACATGGATTATATGTCTAAAGTTCCATAGGCATCAGCAGTTGGAAGCTTAATGTATGCAATGGTCTGCACAAGGCCTGATATTGCACATGCAGTGGGAGTTGTAAGCAGGTACATGAACAATCCAGTAAAGGAACATTGGATGGCAGTGAAATGGATTTTCAAATATTTGAAAGGTACCACAAATCAAGCATTATGCTTTGGTGGTTCAAACATTTCTCTACAGGGATATGTTGATGCAGATATGGCAAGTGACAGAGATAACAGGAGGAGCACAACAGGATATGTATTTACTGTAGGTAGAAGAGCTGTCAGTTGGGTTTCAAAAATCCAAAGTGTTGTTGCACTTTCAACAACAGAAGTAGGGTATGTTGCTGCTACAGAGGCTAGTAAAGAAATGATTTGGTTACAAAGGTTTATGGGTGAATTGGGTACGGAGCATGATATGGGCATATTATACAATGATAGCCAAAGTGCCATTCATCTTGCAAAGAACTCAGCATTTCATTCCAGGACTAAACACATACAGCTTAAGTACCATTTCATACGATCAGTGTCGGAAGATGGAGAGTTGAAGCTGGAAAAGATACACACTAGCCAGAATCCTGTAGATATGCTAACAAAAGTTGTAACCAGGGATAAACTGAGAATATGCTCAATTTCAATTGGTCTTCAAGGATGACGATGAAGATGAGAAACAGTTAGGTCCAAAGAGGAGTCATTGTCCAGCAAATGAAGCAGCGGTGGAGTTATTACAATTATTCTCCAAGTGGGAGATTTTTGGGTGTGGAGCATGATTATTTAGAGGTCTTTGTTTCAGCTAGATGTATACCCCAAGAAGTTTGTACACCCGTCCACTCGGGGAGGACTTGTTCCCCCGGCGGGGGTCCGGGGGCCAGCGGTCCCCGGCGGGCTGCCCCCAAAGCTAAAAATAGATGTAAAATTGCCTTGTAAAAGTATAGTAATTTCTAGTCAATCTGGGTCGTTCATTAGGCAGATGATTTGACGGTAGAACTTATGTTTAGTTTAGGGTTTTTTCCCTAGAAGGCAACCCCTCTCTATGTATGAGGGTATTGTATTGAGGCTGTGTCATAGATGTGTATTCTCCAAGCGAGAAACAGAGAGGTGAGACTGTGAGAGAAAATAGAGGATAGTACAGCGGATCTACTGTAGGTTGTGTCTCTTCATTTTGCTAGATAATAGAAAAGAAGGACTGACTGTTCAGGGTGGACGTAGCCCAAACTGGGTGAACGACGTATATCTGTGTCTCTCTAGTTTTATGTGTTTTATGTGTTTATATTTATGCAATATTCTATGTGTTCCATTGCTCAGTAATATATAATTTTCTAACACAATGAACGCTTGCTATCGTTTTGATGCTCATTAGCTTGTAGAAGCATTGTTTGAGTTTTTCTTTACATCTCATTGTTGTCGCATGCATGACATTGTTTCTACACTAACAGTCATTGTCGCAGTGACTTGCTTCACACGCATGCTTGATTTCCCATTTTTTTGAATCTTGCACTCATTGTTTGCATGCATGATCATTCACTCTTGTTTGCACTCAACTTTGCCATGAATTCAGACTTCTCATGTTTCCAGTTTCTCGTCGACGAGTCTGGGCTACCTTGGTCCAAACCTTGCCTTGCCCAGCTAGAAAATGCGCATTTATGGAAGTGAAGGCTTTGCCTTGCCTCTAGAAATTACGCAAATCTGGCCCAACACTGGCCTCCAGGCTTGCATTGCACAATTCTAGGAGGGAATGCCTTGCTGGCCCCAAAAACTACGCCATGTAGTTTGCTGGTTTGCATGTCACTGCTGATGAAATTGCACATTGCACAGTTTCAACCCTCAGCAGTCCAGGTTGGACTATGCATTACATAATTCCAGCAGTCAATTGGCCTCTTGATAGCCTAGACTGTCCTTGTGCAGTTTTGGCAGTCAGTCTCCCACCCTCTCGGTGAAAATTAGGCAATCTTGACAGACAATCACACATGTATGTTGCATGTCAGTCCTCCATTTTGTTTTGGTTTTCAACTGACATATTTATTTCCATGAGTGTTGTTATGTCTCCAAGTATCACAGGTATTCGTCTGCCTCTCAACAGTATAGGTACATTGGCCTCCCAGAGAGCAGGGTCAAAGGACACTGTTGAGAGCGCAACTGGAGATGCAGTTGAGCAAGTGTCTATGAGCTTGCCTATCTATGAAGACACCAAGTTGTTCATGGACATGGATATCAAGATGAAATGGTAGTGGAATTGCAACAAGGAGCACCATCAACAACAACAGAAGGTAGCAGACTTGCACGCGACAAAGGCAAGAGGAAGGTTGGTGACAACGTAGAGGTGGAGCAAAGTTGCAAGTTCAAAGTAGATCCATTTGTGATGAAAGTAGCTTTGGAGGTTGAGGCTAAGAGGCGGCGACGTGACAAGAGGATCACACAAGGGAAAAGAGAGAAATACAGGATGGAGGAAAAAGAGAAGGAGTTGCAGGAGTTGAAGCAACAACTCAGGGAAGAATAGGAGTTGGGAAGAAGAGAGAAGGAAGCGCATCAGGAACAAGTACAACAAGAGGCACAACATGCATTGATTGATGAAACTACACCCATACAGGTTATAGACCCATTCTAGCAGCTGACATAGAGCAGAAAGGGTGAGCGGTGTTGTCGATCATATGCACGGGTGTTTAGGAACATGTCATTGTGCACACACATGCGGTCCCATCCATTAGCACACTCACCGAGGCGAAGACAAAGAACCAAGTCCGACTGGAGCTAGAAGTGTACTTTGATTGTTGACGTGCATAGCCACCAACACATACTTGGAAATCAACGTAGACACTATGCATCAGTATATCGTTGGTCCGGCTGCACCTAAGACTATTGTGCACATGTTATTAGACAAGTTGGACAGAGGAGCGAAATCAGTGTACCCAGATGCAACTGAGGCAAGAGTTTGCTTTCAGCAGGATGTCACCATTGAGCACGTGGACACCATCATGGACTGCCAATCTTGGCATCAATTCGCCACCGTCGACCATCGCAAGGATGTCGAAGAGTTGGTCTCCCCACATCTGTCTGAGTCTTAGTGATGTCTTGCGTGACTTACTCAAGCCTATTTTTGTCTCACATGGGTGCATGTGCAGATTGTAATGTAACATCTTGTAAAAGTGAAAGAACAAGTGTCGATAGTAGAATGTAACAATCATGTAGTAGTTGAAGAGTCATGAGGGTAGGTGAAGAGTCACAAAGGGGAATGTCAAGGGTTACCCCACCCTTTGCTATATATAGAACCTCATAACTTAATGTACAGGCTTTTGGGAGCTAGGCTTCCTACAGATGTATCTTATAGAAAGCTTAGAGTGTATTGTAATGAGCCTTGACTTCTCCATAGTGTAGAGCTAGTACATCTCTTTGGAGGAGCAGGCGGAAGTGATTGTAACGTTCCGCTGTCGGAACTAGTGGTTGGTCATGGTTGTATTGTATGATTGGATCTTTCACTCTTAATATAACAGATCCAACACATTTCATGCATATGTTGTTATTGTATTTCAGCTATCTTGGTTACTCTAATAATATATGTAGTTGTTTGCTTACGCATGTATGTATGAATCTTACTTAAATGTGTTGTTGGTTTAACCATCACTTTGGATAATTGGTTTTCCTGCCTTCTAGCTTGTGATGTATCTTTGCTCATGTGTTCCCTTTCAAGTTGCGTGTTTCCATAGGTTTCTAAGGGGCACACTCATTCCCCTTTTCATGTGTTATAACCCTTCATGCACCTTCCTTGGCTTGCTGTGCTAGTCACACCCTTGCTACCAACAAGGACATCCTGCTTGCCTCTGCACGCAACCCTAGTCAAGGCGATACCGTACAACCCACTACTGGGACTCCTACACCAAATGGTATGAGGTCTAGTTGAGACTTCTTACCAAGTAGATCCCCTGACATGTTGGTGGGTCGAGCACCGTTAGCACAACCCTTTACCCAAAGTTTACACCCATGACCAAAACAAGACATATGAGGCATACATTTTCAATTTTTTGTTCATGTTGCCTTCATTCTCTCTACAATCCATAGTTCACACTTTGAGAAGGTTCGACAGGTTGCACAACATAAGGCCGAAAGAAGCTTGGAAGAGGTTCAAAGGTAGGTTATTTCAAGTAGGATAAGGTTGTTGTGTAACAACTGTGCAAATCCTAAGTTACACAGTTGTTGCACAACTATTGCACAATCATTTCAAGATCCTTACAAAGGTCAAATGCTAGTCTCCCACTGCTTCCAATCGAGCTTTTCCTATTTTCTGAGGTATGAAACATACCTTTCCAGCCATAGTTTTTCTCAGAAAATGAATTAGACATTCATTATTAAACACTATGTGCTTTCACAACATAATCGTTGCATAAAACTTGCATGTTATTTGATCTGTGTTTAAGACATTTTGAAATACTCAAGGTTTGTGTGTTAGTTTGTATGAGTTGAGGTGTGTCTATGCATAGCCCATTTGTCAAAGCTCCTGGTAATTGGCATAATTCCCTTTGCATATGATTGATTTTCTAATCTGACATGTAAAAAAAGGTTGTAAGGGCATTAAAAGCCAAAATAATTTAAACTTTGTGAATTCATTGTTAGATGTCATCCATCATTGCGTTGTCATCCATCTTGCATTGTCAGATAACCTTTTGCGCACAAACTTGGTGTATGCCATGAAATCAGGGTTGAAAGTTTGTGTTGTAGTTTTTATAACTTGATGGAAAGCCCAGGGAGAAGAGGAAAATCCAAGGCATGAGAGATAGTTTGTGTTGGGCCTAAAATTTTAGAGATGGTGAACTATGACCCTGCAATCTGAGTGGAATTCAAATAGATAGGGTGCATAGCATTTTGTGAGAAAATGCAAATATATGCCCACCACTTCCAACTTGCTAGTATGTTTGCTCTAAAATTTAAAGGTGACAAGGTCAACAACCAAATGGAAAGAGTAGATGAAAGAGACCTTTCAATCAGCAGAGAAGCCAAAGTTTGATCAGTGGGAGGAGTATCAAAGGTTGTTTGAAGAGATTGAGAACTTCCAATGGCAAGTTGATCAGATATCTGAGAATACTAAAATTTACAATAGGGCCATCAATGATACAATCTCAGAAGTTGATGCTCAGGTTACAGAAGCTCTTGACACAATTGACAAAGCCAAAGTAGTATTAAAATGGACTCTTCCCCTACACAGACAAATAAATAACTATTGCATAAGAAATCTAATTATGAGGAGAAGATTGAGGCTGATGAAACAAAAGTTGGCAAGGGCTTGGAGGCAACTTAAGAAAATCAAAAAGTCAAAATTACTTAGCAATCTGCCCATAATAGCATAACCAGCTAAAGAAGTCAAAATAACCTCCAACAAAGAGACCAAACCTTCTGTTAGTGTCGGTCTTGAAAGCCCTCCATCAGTGATCAAAAAGCTCTTTGCATTTGCATTAGTAGGTGTCTCATCAGTGTCAAATTTGGTATCCCGTTAGGCATGTCATAAACCTGATGGAGGAGCTGGTCTTTGTGCCCCTCTTGGCTTTGCTGGATCAGGTCATATCAGTTATTACAGTTTTTCAAGCTTGTCTTGATGCGTCTTATTGTCAAATTCCTAGGTCTACGATTTTGGTCATTTGTCTCTGCAAGGTCATGCCTCTGAAAATCCATGAGTACTCAGCAAGCCAGAGGGAGGTTAGTTAACATGGTTCTTCGATATTTTTATCTTGTATAGTCAATTTTTACCTTGGATTTAAAAACTTTGTTTTTAAAGCCCAAGGTCATTTTCTCACTTTTGTAAATAAATGATGAAATTTCAAAGTTTTCAAAAAGACAAACTGCAACCTTGGTCCCCTTGCCAAGGTCCTTTAGATGATTTACATGCAAAAAGAATCAAGTCAGAGCACTCAAAAAGTCAAATTCAGGATAAAGGAAACCAAAATCAGTGTTTTTAAAAAGGTGTCAAAAAGAAACCTTATAAAGTGGGTTTATGGATGAAATTGTTTTCAAATGAAGTTTATAAAAGATATGTGCCCTCCTTTCACTCTCATTGTGCATTTGAAAGCTTGCAAGAGAGAGTTTGAGAGAGTGATAGGCGAAAGGAGCAGAATTGCAGCGATTTCGGGCAGCAGAGTAGTGCGAGACCTTTTGAGAGGCCTGCGCGACCTTCTGGGCGGTGCGAGACCTTTTGTGCGCCCCTCCACAGTGCAAAAATATAACTGGCGCGACCTTCTGGGCGGTGTGAGACCTTTTGAGCGGCCTGCGAGACCCTTTGAGCTGTCTTGCGGCAGACTTCAAAACGATTGCCCAATCTTTCTCCAAGTCATCAAATTTGTTCA
Source organism: Pinus taeda (assembly GCA_000404065.3). Classification (NCBI taxonomy): domain Eukaryota; kingdom Viridiplantae; phylum Streptophyta; class Pinopsida; order Pinales; family Pinaceae; genus Pinus; species Pinus taeda. The sequence goes on along the minus strand of APFE031044295.1, from coordinate 427 downwards.
AGGTAGGCTCTTTACACATTGTTTTGGAGGTTGGTGATGGATGTAAGCCCTCATGCTATGATTTTAACCTCAAATCATGCAAGTGAAAGGACGTTAGGTGGCTGCAATGTTAATGAGCAAACTGTTCTAGGCTTTGTGTTGTTTCAAACTATTTTTCCCTTTGGTTTGTTTCCCTCCTTTCCCTTTCACTCACACTTATAGGTTCATCCCTTTTCCCATATTATTTTATAAATGAAATACAAATCCCCTTCCCATCCCTAAAACACAAAAATGAAAACCCTAATTCCCCTCTGCCATATGCATGTGTAAATAACAAAAATGTTGGTAAATATGCCAGCATGTGTTGTGCATGATTTCCCTATTTCCTTATTGAATATGTACATATGTTCCCATGTTCATTTCCATGCATGTTTTTCATATGCAATAA
>APFE031044284.1:0-10174 GCA_000404065.3 Pinus taeda | reverse complement strand
AAAAACTGGCAAGTCCATGGAAACTTCGAACTTCAAACAGACTCTTCGGAGAAGGCCAGCTAACTATAGCTGCCACTTTTTTTGGATCCATTTTTAATTCATTCTCCGCAATAACAAAACCCAGATATATCAGTTCTCTCTGAAAAAAGGTACATTTCTTCAAATTAATTAACAGCTTGTTTTGTTGCAATTTTCTCAACACGCTCTGTAAATGCCTGAAATGCTCCTCCTTAGTTTTACTGAAAATCAGAATATCGTCCAAGTAAACTATAACAAACTTACCGTTAAATTCCTTCAGCACCTCATTCATCAGTCGCATGAATGTGCTGGGAGCGTTGCTTAAACCAAATGGCATCACCAGCCATTCGTACAAGCCTTCGTTTGTCTTGAATGCAATTTTCCATTCATCTCCCTCACGAATCCGGATCTGGTGATACCCACTTTTCAGATCAATCTTCGAATAGTAGGTCGCTCCACTTAGACAATCCATCATATCATCCATCCTTGGCAAGGGAAACCTGTACCTAACGGTAATCTTGTTAATAGCCCTGGAATCTGTACACATCCTCCATTCTCCTCCTTTTTTGGGAGCCAAAACAGTGGGTACTGCACATGGGCTCATGCTCTCCCGAATTAAACCTTTGTCCAACAACTCTTGGACCTGTTTTCTAATCTCTTCATGGTTTTTGGGACTCATGCGGTAGGCTGCTTTGTTTGGCAGACTCGCTCCTGGTATAAAGTCAATGCAGTGACTAATACCCCTTCTAAGTGGCAACTCATCCGGAAGATCATCCACCACAATGTCTCCAAAATCCTGTAGCAACCTCTGAACATCCTCTGGTAAATCTGAAACCTGTGTGTGGAGTACCACTGTCCTTGGTCTCCTTATGAGAGCAAAATTTATCTCGCTGTCCTCAATCTGTTTTATGAATTCTTTTCCTCCTAACAGCAGTGCCTTCACTCCACTAGCCTCTGTTGTGTTTTCCTCCTTGATGGGTACAAGCGTATGCTTGATCCCATCTTTCACAAATTTGTAGCAGTTAGTCTTCCCATCGTGAACTGCACCTCTGTCAAACTGCCAAGGTCGTCCTAACAACAAATGACAGACATCCATTGGCATCACATCACAAAGGATTTTGTCCTTGTACTTCCCAATCTGAAACTCTACTTCACACTGTTCATCAACTAACAGTTGATGCCCCTTCTGCAGCCACGATACCTTGTAGGGAGTGGGATGTTTCAGCTTCTTTAATCCCAGTTTCTCCACCATTTCCACAGCTACCAAGTTATCGGTACTTCCGTTGTCAACAATTACCTTACAACACTTGCCTTGCGACTTGCAGACAGTGCGAAACAATGCTTTCCGTTGATCTGGCTCTGCAGCTTCCTTGGCTGGCTTCAACAGCACTTTATTCAATACCAAGGCTTCACCTATTTCAGGTGTGTTCTCCGCTTCCTGAGGTGTTTCCTCTGCATCCTCTGGCTGGGCAATGTAGGTTCCTCTTCCGCCTGCTGGTTCGCCCTCCGGACAGTCATAAGACTTATGTCCCAACTTATGACAACGGTAACACTGGACAGTTCCTCTGCCCCGACCAAATCCTCGTCCTCTCTGAGCTGGTCGTCCTTCCCTGTTGCTTTTGTCTCTATCTGTCGTACCAGTAGACTTAGAACTGTTGCCTTCCTCATTCGAGACTGTACCTATCCCTCTGCCATACACTTTACCTTTTCCTCTGCCAGAACCACCTCCTCTCCGGGAGTTCTGCTTCCTATTTATCTTCTCTTCAGCCTTCAATGCAAACTGATAGGCTTCATCTAACGTCTGCGGTGAAAGGATACCAATTTCGTCTAAAATCTCCCCTCTCAAGCCATTTACATATCTGGCTGTCTTCTCTGAGCTATCTTCCACATATCCTGCTCGCAGATTTAATTTGTAGAATTCCTCTGTAAATTCTCTCACAGTCATTCCCCTCTATTTCAGGTTCTGTACCTGCCTGTACAACATAATGTGATAGTCCTTCGGTAAGAACTTCTCCTTCAGCTTTGCTTCCATCCTAGCCCATTTCTTGATTGGCTGTTTGCCTAACCTCCTTCTTTCTGCCTGTACGCTGTCCCACCATAAGGACGCATGCCATTTCAACTTGGTGGCGGCAAACCTTACTTGTTTGTCTTCACTGATCTCCTCAAACTCAAAGAATTTATTCACTTCACTTAACCAGTCTAACAACACTTCTGCCGATAAGCTTCCATCATAGGTAGGCAACTCATGCTTCGGTTTATGACTGGATAGCAAAACTGATTTTAATAATCTCAGTTCCGGTGTTATTCCCTCAAACTCATCCTGCTCTGGTTCAACTGCCTCTTCATCACTGTTATCTGCTGGGTTTCTTCTTCCTCCAGCCTCTATCACTGCCAATCTCTCTCGCAAAACTCTTATCTCTTCTCGCAATCCATCATCTACTGGCCTGTGGACCAGTCGTCCTCTGCCTCTTCCTCTTCCTCTTGCTCTTCCTCTTTCCTCGCCTTCACCTTCTACCTGTTCCATTGATTCTAACTCAAAAAAACTTGGCTCTGATACCACTTATGGTGGCTCCCGCCGTTTCTTACACCTGTCCTGATATGGCCGCGTCCGGAATGAACTTTAATGTTGACTTTATTACCTGGTACGATACCTCGAGGTCTGGGTTTAGGGTTTATCCCCGGACTTCCGGTTGTAGCCCACACCTGCCGGTTGCTCTGCCTTTTGTTCACGTTACCCGCGCTTACCTTCCCATTCTTACACTTCCTCTGCCTTGGGAGACTCCGTCTGCAACTGTAGAAACCCTCGAGTTTCTGTTCCTGTTGATCAATGGCGACTTAACTGTGAATTATTGGTTCTCTGCGGCTGTGGGTATGTGCCTTCAAGGCCTGTAACGTTACTCTTTCTTTTAAATGATGTTGATATTAAACTGTAGGCACAGCTTGTGGTATTTTGGATTCGCGCTCACGCTGTCTGCAACTCTAAGGTGATTGACTGGTTTTTGTTTCTACTGGCAGGTTCGCTCCACACTCCAACGCTTCTCCTGGTTACAAGGTAAGACTCCTCTCCATGATATACGACCTGGATTTTCTGTGGTTTCATTTCTAACACCTTACTGCCACTGTCAATAGGGTGTGGCCATTCTCTGGTTATCTCGAACTCCACTCTCGCTCACGGGTAATCCCTTCTCGAACCCTTACCTATTCCTTGTTTTATTCCTCCATTTATGAATGCTCTTTCGGGCTTTAATACTGTCTGGTTTTTGGTGACAGGTATTCACCTGTGATGGCTCTGTGGCTAGCGTCACTCTACAGTCCTGTTGATTGCTCCAACGCTCCGGTCACGGGTAGATTTACTCTATTTCGTAGGCTATATTTTACTGTCAGTGCCGTAGGCTTTATAGGTTCTGTAAGTAGAAAGTCCAGTTCTGTGGAGGTGATGTTCCTCCCTGTTTTGATTCTTGTTCTCAGCGGTCTATTGATAAGAAACCCTCTTGCGGGCGTTAGTCGTTTCGGTTGTCGTCTCCTCTGGTAGCTCTGTTGCTCGGTTGTCAATTTATTAAGGTGGTCATATGAGTCTGAGTATTCTATTTGTATTTGTGAGAGGGTCTCTCAACAAATCGAGCCCTCCTTCTGTCGATTCGCGCTCAGGCGCCACAAACCCTCGGCCTCTTGTGCTGGCTATTCTTATATTAATGACTCGGAAGTATGTGTTAATATGTGATTTTGCTTCGACGGTGAAACTCTGCCCGTACTGTCTATGCTCTATTCTTTTCAATATATAAAGGATTCTTTCTTAACAGTGAATGTGAACCCTCTGCTTTTACGTATTGGATAACAATAGATGCATGAAATAATCTACAATGTATGTTCATTCATTTTTTGTGTTTGCCTAACCATGAATTTGGTTATGAGGGTTTGTTAGTTTTTCGAATTACCTGTAGATATTTCAATGTCGAATATATGCTCTTGTCTGTGGTATTACTCTTGGAACTCTTCACTGCTTCCTCGTTCCTGGTTCGTGACTCGAATCGAAACTGGTGTCGTTCGCCTGTACTTGGCTAGCTTCCTGTCTGTTTACTCCTATGCTTGTTTGTTTCTGTTAGCACATCTCATATAAAATGACAAACTTACAGTAATAAAAAACACTCGGCAGTTGTAATTACAGTGACAGAGAATAACTTGTTATTTGTCTTTACAGTAATGAAAGAAATAATTTGAACATTAATTTCTGATGAACAAAAGATGCAAACTTGTAATGACTGTGTTTTTCTCTTTTTCTCTTTCGGGGGAGAGAACCCGTACAATGGTGTCCTTCCTGATTTTAATCTAATGCACTTAACTGTTCTTGAAAAAACTGTCTTAACAGAAAGCAATTGTTTTTGTCAGTTCTGTAACTAATTCTAACTACTGTAACTTTTAAAGAACTAATTAATTATTTTGTCCTGTTACCAGTTTATTTAACATTTTTTCAATGTTTTAAACATCTTCCCCACATACAAAAAAAAACACTCTTATTCACATAGATTATTTAACATTTTAAAATTTTTTAAACATCTTCCCATATACACATAAATGAGAAAATCACTCTTATACACACACATATTAATTTATATTTTTTTTATTCTCATTTTTTTGTTTTTGTTTTTTATTTTTCACTTTTTAATTTGTTTAATTATATTTTTTTCTTATTAAATATGTTTTTAGGTATGTATTATATATTTTCCTTGTATAAAATAATTTATTTAATAATTTACACTGATTATTTTTATAAAAATAAATATTATATTACTAATTACATTTGATTATTTTTATAATTAGCTTAAATCGAATATATTGTTTCGAGTTTTTTAATATTTAAATGTTTATTATTTATTTACATAATAACTTATTATATGTAAATATTTGTGTATTGGTTTTATGATTTCTATATAGTAAATATATTTATGGACGCTTTTATATATACCTCTATATATGAATGAATGTATTTAGATTATAATGTATGTTTTGGATTCCATTTTTTATATCTATATGAATGCATTATTTTGAGAATTGAAATAGTGTTTTTATTAGTCGCATTTCAATAATTAGAATTTATTTGTTAAGGTTTTTAGTTTGATATGTATCAATGAATAGGATATGTACTTCTATATTGTGTGTGTGAATGTTTTATTCAAAGTATTTGCGTTACGTTTATGTACTTTTTTGGAGTGTTTATTCTTCTATGTTTATGAATGTCTCATTTTGCATGTTTTTGAGTATTCTTTCATTGTTTCTTTGTATCTATATGAGTGTAATGTCTCAGTATTCCTTGAGTGTTAGAGTGGTGGTTTCATTGTTTGTGTGTATACAAGTATATTTTTATGAATAGTTGTTTGTATTATTTTGAGAGTTTTTCCAGATTCCTTCATTATTTGCTTGTGTGTGTATTTTTTAAGTATTATTGTGTATGGATATTGTTTACTTTTATGTGTATGAATTTATTATTTGTTGTATTTGTATATATATTATTTACTTGTATTCTCGATATGTGTATGAATATATTCTTTGCTATACTTGTGTGTATATTATTTATTTATATTCTTTATATGTGTATGAATCTATTCTTCAGCTACATTTATATGTGTCTTGTTTACTTGTATTCGTTCTCTGTGTATAAATGTATTCTTTATGTGTGTATGAATCTATTCTTTGCAATATTTGTATGTGTCTTTCTTACTTGTATTCTTTTTATTTGTATGAATGTATTCTGTATGTGTGTATGAATCTATTCTTTGCTACATTTATGTATCTTGTTTACTTGTATTCTTTGTATGTGTATAAATGCATTCTTTATGTGTATGAATCTATCATTTGCAACATTTGTATGTGTCTTGTTTACTTGTATTCTTTGTATGTGTATGAATGTATTCTTTATGTGTATATGAATGTATTAGTTGCTACATTTGCATGTGTCTTGTTTACTTGTATTCTTTGGATGTGTATCAATGTATTCTTATGTGTGTATGAATCTATTCATTGCTACATTTGTATGTGTCTTAGTTAATTGTATTCTTTGTGTGTATGAATCTATTATTTGCTACATTTGTGTGTGTCTTGTTTAATTGTATTATTTGTATGTGTATGAAAGTATTCTTTGTGTGTAGGAATCTATTCTTTGCTATATTGTATGTTCCTTGTTTACTTGTATTCTTTGTATGTGTATGAATGCATTCTTTATGCGTGTTTGAATCTTTCTTTGTTATATTTGTATATGTATTATTTACTTGTATATATGAGTATAATTTGCGTGAATATAATTTTTAAATATTTATTTCTACGATTATAAATATACTCTAATTATTTCTGTATATAAATATATTATTTAGAATATTAAATTACAAATAAGTTATTATTATTATTTTATTATTATTATTATCAATTTTTTATTATTTTGTTTTGTATTTTCATTTTTTTTATCAAAATTTCGAATATTGATAATATTAATTTATCATTTTAGAATAAAAAGAATATCCATATTACAACAAAATTTAAAAAGTACATAATATTAGCCTAAGGTTACAACCCAATTAATGATTATCATGTTATAAAATACCAAGCAAACTATCAGACTCAACATTCAAATCCCTTAAAAAGGAAAAAAACAATACCATAATATTTATAATAACATCATAATGCATACTAAATAATTATTTAACACTAAAAGCAATAGAATAAATAAATTTCATTAAAATTTTTATTAAAAAAAAATAATTAATTTTAATAATTTTATTAGATTTTTCGTAATACTATAAGTCATACCAATAAAAAATTTGCATTATTTATTTAAAAAAATTATTAATTTTTATAATTTTACAGAATTTAGTAATACTATAAGTTCAATATTTTTTGAAAATTTTGTTAATGATAATCATTGTTTTAAATATAATAAAGAAAATAAATACTTCTTAATTTTAATATCATACTAATTAATTTATAAAATAAATGTAATTATCAACATCATAATATTTATACTCAATCTTAATCACATGGAGAAAATAACGTTAATTCTAAAGTTCATAAGTTCATAATAAGTGCTTTGTGTGTAAACATGTCACTTTGTGAGTCAATGTATAATGTTTGTGGGTATGTGTGTGTTTGTGTGCACCCTATGTTTGTTGTGTTCATGTATGCATGTGAGTGATTGTGCCTCATTGGCAATGGATTATGTGGGTGCGCGTAAGTGGTTAGTCTCATGCAAATGATGGACCATTTTTGGGGTCATATAAGCTCTCACCTTCACGTGGTTGAGTGTTAGTAGGGATTTCACATCTCCAAACCAAGAAGAACTTTCTATATAGTAATTTTTAATTTATTTAAAACAAAACATTAACTTTAAAACATCAAAATTGTTACCTTAATAATATTTATATAATATTTTTATTATCTAAAAAAACATATTAATATACCAACTCAATAAAATTGAATTAAATTAAAATAATTAATATATATAAAAATTTTAAACTAATACATGTTCATTCTACAACATTTTTTCAACTATATTAATTATAAAAATAAATTAATATAATTGCTAATTATCATATTTTATTATTCAAAGTTTTTAAGAAAAAATATATAATTTTATGTTTATTACTGATTTAAATATTAAATCATAATAATGAAATAATAAAATAAAATAGAATACTAATTATTATGTTTTTTATTAAAATTTAAAATGTAATTAAGAATTTATTAAAATTTAAAATGTATTTAAGAATATATATACATATATATATAAACGTTTAAATGAAATTAAAATAAAATAAACAAATTATAGTAAAAATAAACTTATCAAAATAAAATAATAATAAAAATATGGTATTAAGAATTAATTCACGTAGAATATAGCCTTTTTAAATGGTAAAATTAAATGATCTTAGATCCATATTAACTTTGGGACTACAAAGTATCGAAGATCAATCTCTTTTCACTTTAAAAGAGGTTTACATCTCAAGGGATTTGATCCATCTCAGAACTTGGTAGATCTAGTGTTAAGATAACCAACTTAATATGGTAGTGATGTTGTAAGATAATTTCCAAATAAATAACATAAAATAAAATAAAATAAAAAATGAAAAGATCAATATATTGTAATGTAAACATTTTCACGGGAAAATAAATAAAAACATAAAAGTAAAAATAACAAAATAAGAATAAACTTATAGAACTAAAATAATCATAAAATAAATAAAAATGTAATAGTAAAAATAACAAAATAAAAATAAAATTATAAAACTAAAATAATCATAAAAATATGGTACTAAGAACTAATTCATTTCGAATATAGCCTATTTAAAGGGCGAAATTAATGGAGTCTAGATCCATTTTAACTCTCAAACTATAAAGCATAGAGAACAAATTTATTTTCATTCTAAAAGTTCCCATTTCAAGAAATTTGATCGATCTAGATCTTTCGTAGATATGATATCAAAATAAAATTAATTATATTAATTTCCTACTTATTCATTTTATCACATATTTTATAATTATAAAATAGATTAATAAAACATTAATAAATTTATTAAATAAATTTAATAAAAAATATAAATATATACCACTCATTATTACTATAAATTATTACTCAATGAAATAATATTAAATATACTTTTATTCTTTTATAAAATAGATTTTTAATATTCAAACATTAATCAAAAAATAAAATATAATATTATATATATTAATATTAATAAAATATTTTATTTTAAACTTGAAATTTTAAATATCATAAATTATTCCATATATCATTAAATATTTAAAAATTTTCAAAATGCATTTAAAAGTAAAATTTAAATAAAAATAATAAAAATATTATTTTATAAGGACAACATTATTTTTTAAATATAACTTTTACATTAAAAACATTTGAAATTAAAAGGAATATTTTTTGTAATGGAATTATAAAATTATAATAAAATAAATACTAATTTCAAAATTGAGGTTTTTTGGAGTAATTTTGATTTTCGAGTAATTTTGTTTTCGAATTTGTGGATTATATATAGAGTTAGAATAATTATCTTATTAAGATTAATATAAATAGTTAATTATTATTATTGATATGTAACTTGATAAGTTAAACCTTCAGGCATAAAAAAAGGGAAATTTACACTACAACTTAAAGGTTAATATGATAAAGAGAAAAGAGGATTTACCTGGCTCACACAATCAAAGGATCCTCGTGGTATGTCTGGAGTGAGCGGAAGAATGATTGGAACTAAATGTTTTTGGGATTTTAGATCAATTTTGTACTCTTGAGTGGAGGCTTTGCTCTCTAGGGTTTTGGCGATCTCTACAATGGCAGGTCTCTCCAAACAGCTACATACCTGCTAACACTGACGGCAACACGACTTTTCGATCCCAGCAAAACAGTTTTGAACCTCATGAATCCCCCTAGGGGGAGGGTGCATCGCCTCCCCAATGGACGATGAAGAGCGGCAAAAGAATAAGGAAGGCGACAAATCAAAGGATCGGAGTGAGAACAACACCGATCTAAACTCAAAAGAGGAAAAACATGATAACAAAGAACAACCCAAGATGAGCTCGAAAACATGCATGCTCGTGGCTACTGAACGTCTGAAAGTAGTACCTTCAGGCCATCGAATCAATGCTCAGATACAGTATGTGAGGGAAAATGATCTGATAGGCAAGTTCATAGGACTATGGCCGACTGAGAAGGTGCTGTGTGGATGGATAACAGTGAAATGGAACCCAAAAGGACATATCACCCTACAGCTGGGGCCTAAAGGGTTCTTCACAACCATTTTTAACTACCTGGAAGACTAGAATAGGATTCTGGATGGAGGGCCCTATTTCTTCAATGCCGCCAGCCTGTTTCTCAGAGGCTGGGAAGAGTGCTTCAACCCTGATAAGGAGGATCTTAGTTTTGCTCCAGTCTGGATTTGATTGTACTCACTTCCCGTGGAGTATTGGGATGAAACGTCTATACAAGAAATTGGTAGTGCTTTGGACGAATTTATAAAATTTGCAGAGGAAACAAAATTCCGAAGATATACCTCCTACGCACGAATTTGCATCTACATGCACCTCAACAAGGCCCTTCCGGATGCGGCAATTTTATTCCATGACTATGTTGAGTGTGTTCAGTTGATTGATTATGAACATG
>APFE031044283.1:120254-137675 GCA_000404065.3 Pinus taeda | reverse complement strand
TAATTTCTTTTAGTGGGAAGGCGTGATCCAAAATGGATTTTGGATAGACTCCTAATTCTAAGTGTTCCTCACAGAGGAAAATGGAAGTCCATGGAAGTTCCTGGAAATAACCCCATGAAAGAGATCTCTTCATTCTGAATCTATTGCAACTTGAATGGGAAAAAATGGACTTAGGATGCAAAAGTTATCGCAGAAGGAAGTTGCCCTTTGTTCTTTGGAAAAAGAGGCAAAATCCCCTAAAAATGGCAAAAACCCTTATAAAGGGAAATCACATCGGATATGGTCCAAGAGGTGGAATTAAGCAGAGGCGAAAGAGACCCCGATTGCTGATCCCCGACATATTGGGTCAGAGGTAGGCACATGCACATGACATAAGGTAAGGATCTTGGGCTGATGCGATATTACGATCACCGATATCGGCAGATCGGCATTGGTGATGGCATGAGACAAGGGATGGAACCCCAGGCCAATGTGAATTGTGATTGCGATACATCACATCACAATGTCACATCACAGTGATATAAAGGGGTGATAACATGTCAGACCCGATGGATTTATAAGCACGACTTTATAACATTTGAGTTCCGCCATAAAGGGACTTTTCTGTGTATAAGCGTGTTTCGGTGTAAAAACCAAACTACAAAGGAGAGATGCCCAAAGCGATAAAGCTGGACCTGAAGGGGAATTATAGGCATGATTTATAAAATTTGAGTTTTGTAAGCAGGATTTTGGGTGGGCCTCAAGTGGTAAATGGTATTGGGTCGGCTTTTCCTGATCCCATACAACGAACGATGCGTAGCTGGCGGAGGAGAGAGGAAAACCACATTTTCGGGTAAGTAACCTCTGTACCCTTAAGCCACCCAAATTTGCATATTCACCATTGGATCTAGGATCCTATAGCTCAATGATGGGGCTTTCTATAGAGGCCCAAGGTGGACACAATATATAGGGTGGATGCGATAAAATTTTGAAGTTTGATTGAAAGAGTTTTGTTGGGTTTTTCACATATTTCCTGTGTATTAGGGATTTTACCCAAAATGCTTTTACGATGTGAAATGCTACCTAATGGTGGATGTGATAGGGATTTTAGGGGCAATTGAATGGAATTTCATGTCTAGATTTCATGTCCGATAGTGTTTTTTCTAGAAATATCTGTGTAATGAAATTTTCTCTATTTTCAGGCTTTTCGCCTAAGAGAAGGCCACGAAACCTTTGTAACCGCTCCAGATCCTCATGCCACACTGCAAGCGGGTGTTTTTACAGGAAATGATTCATTTTAAAGCCATAGAGCCATAGAGGTAGATGCCCAGTCGAACTGACAAGGAGCAGGGAAGCCACAGAGGTGCAGAGAGATGATGATACGAAGAGAAATGACTGGGGTAGCCGAAAAGCCAGAAAAGTACCTCAAAGGAGGCAAAGAATTTCAATAGCCACTGGGAGGTTGAGTGAACCAAGAAGCTAAGTTGACAATAGTAGAGATTGCTGAGGGCTGCTGGAAGGTTGCTAAGGGGTGCTTGGATGTCAAGCAATCCATTGGTGCATGCAGAGGCAGAGAGAGAGCTCAGAGAAGCCAGAGCTAGAGCCAGAGCTGAAGCCAAAGCCAAGAGCCAGAGCCACAAGCTAGAGCCAAGAGCCAGAGCTAGAGCTAGAGCCAGAGCCGAGAGCCAGAGCCAGAGCCAGAGCCAAGAGCCAAAGCCAGAGCCAGAGCCAGAAATCTTGAGAGCTTCAGAGCTAGGGATGAGATGGTGTTCTATGCCCATTGTTTCTATGTACTAAAGTGGAGTTGAGTGTGGAGATTGTAAAAGAACTATTGCCATAATCCCAGAGAGCCTAGTTGAGTTGACTAGAGCTCAAGGAGACGTAGCCCAAGAGTTTTCGATGAACTCCATATTAAACTTGTTGTCTTATGTGTGATGTTCATTTGCTGAATTGTTCCACTGTTATATGTTTTATAATAGTTTAAGCAAATCAATTTACAACGCATAGACATTTAAAAAGAAAACATAAGCATACACCTTATTTTCAAGCACATTATTAATTCCACATTGGTTAATCATTATATCTTGGGAATATTTAAGCTTTGGAAGTGGGAGAGGTTCTTGTAAGTTCATAAGAAGCCTTCAGTGCCCCATTTTCAGATCAACAACTATGCAGGAAAAACACATTCATAGAAAAAAAGGTGTACGTTATTTGGAGTACATATTTACAATGATAAAAGTAAGCATGTTGAGGATCCAAAGTTATTAAGAAGGTACCCTATATTACAACAGTTTCAGGATGTGTTTTTAGCAGAGATTTCAAAGTTATCGCCTCACAAAGAAGTGGATTTTTCCATTGATTTAGTACCAAGGGAAGGACTAGCATCGAATGAACCATACAGGATGAACACTCCAAAGTTATTAGTGTTGAAGTTGCAGTTGAAGGAAATTCTTGAAAAGGGATATATTAGGCCAAGTGTGTCAACATGGGGTGCACTGATATTGTTTGTGAATAAGAAGGATGGTACTCTCATATTGTGCATTGATAATAGGTATTTGAACAAGGTAACCATCAATAATGGGTAATAGTTGTTGAGGATTGATGACTTGTTCGATCAATTGAAGGGAGAAGCAATGTTCTCAAAGATTGATTTGATATCTGGATATCATTAGGTATGCATCAATGAAGAGGACATTTATAAGACAACTTTCCAGACCAGGTATGAGAATTATGAGTTTGTTGTAGTTCCATTTGGTTTGACTAATGCTCCAGCTACATTTACGTGTTTGACGAATAGTGTATTATGTCCTTATCTAGACAAGTTTGTTATTGTATGCATCGATGACATCTTGATATATTCTAAGAGTGAGGAAGAACATGTCGAAAAATTTGAAACAATGTTTATATTGCTAGGAGAGCATCAGTTGTATGAAAATATTAGCAAATGCAGTTTCTTTCAAACAAAGGTACATTCCTTGGAACATGTTGTCTCCAAGGAAGGCATAGCAATGGATCTAGAAAATATAAGAGCTATCATGAACTGGACAACTCCTAGGAATGTGGATGAGGTAAGATCATTTATTGGGCTAGAAGATTATTATAGGAGGTTCATTAGGAACTTCTATCGGATTGCATATCCTATTACATCACTGCAGAGAAAAGGTAAGAAATTTGAATTGACTGAGGAATTTGCAACAAGTTTTGAGCAATTGAAATAGTTGTTGACAAATGCTCTATCGTTAAAGATTTCAGATCCAGAAAAAGAGTTTGTGGTGTGTATAGATGCCTGTACGAGAGGACTTGATGGATTCCTGATGCAGGAAGGGTAGGTAGTATATTATGAGTCACATGAATTGAATGATCATGAGAAAAATTATCTGACATGTGATCTTTCATTGGCAGTGATCATTCATGCATTGAAGATGTGGAGGTGTTATCTTCTTGGTAGGAGGTTTATATTAATGAGTGATCACAGTGGATTGAGGTACTTGTTTGACCATCCGAATCTGAATGCTAGACATGCTAGATGGTTGGCCACGATTAGTGAGTTTGACTTTGAGATCAGGTATAGCAAGGGTAACAAGAAGAGGGTTGCAGATGCTATTAGAAGGAGAGTATAAGAAAACAACATAGAATTTATGAGTTCTTATGGGAAAAAATTACACGATCAAATCTTATAGGTAGGACAATAAGAAGACAGGCACATGGAGCTTATGGACATGTTGCATTAGGGTACAGGTGATGAGGATGTGCACTATCATCTTACAACATATGGTTTGGTCATATTTAGGGACAAGACGTATGTGTCAAATGATAGTGAGCTCAAGAATACTATCTTGCAAGAGTTTCATGCAAAACTATATTCAAGTCACCTAAGACACTAGAATACATTGACAATAGTGAAGCATTTTTATCATTGGTCGAATCTGAAGAAGGATATGGAAAAAATTGTGGCTAAATGTTTAGATTTCCAATAGGTGAAAGAAGAATGAGAGCATCCATATGGACTACTACAATGGATTCTGATTCCAGAGTGGAAGTGGGAGGTCATTTCCATATATTTCATCACAAATTTTTCAAGGAAATCCATACAACATGATTCTATTATGGTTGTGGTTGATAGGTTGACAAAGTTAGCATACTTCATTCCAGTAAAGTTTACATATTCAACTAATGATGTAGCATATGTATTCATTAGATATGTAGTGAGGTTGCATGGTGTTCCAATGAATATTATGTTAGACAGAGATGCCAAGTTCACTTCTATATCCTGGAAAGAGCTATTTGTTGGTTTGGGTACAGAGTTGGCCTTCATTATAACTTATCATCCACAGAAAGATGGAAAAATAGAGAGGGTCAATAAAATATTGCAGGACATGTTTACGATGTATGTGATTCATTATAAGCGGGGGTGGGAAAAGTATCTTCCATTGGTTGAGTTTTCTTACAACACTGGGTACCAAGAATATTTGAGGATGACTCCATTCGAGGAACTATATTGGTGGATTTGTAATATTTCCATCAATTGGAATGATCCAATTAACATGGTTTTGATAGGACTAGACATATTGGCAGAGATGGAACAAGAAATGAAAGTAATCAATAAGAATCTGAAGGAAGCACATGACAGGCAAAAACGTTATGCATATCGGAACAAGTTGTTTAAGGAATTTTAGTTTGGGAATAGGTGTATTTGTGCATCAAGCTAAATAAGAGATCTTGGGGATTGGATCATGTGCCAAGTTGGAACCTTGGTTTTTTGGACCTTTTAGGATTCTTGAAAGGATTGGACTAGTAGCCTATCAACTTGCACTACCTCCGATAGTGAAATTCCATGATGTTTTCCATGTGTCATTTCTTAAGAAGTACGTTAAAGACATTGATCATGTGATTGATTGGTCTATATTATAGGTGGAGCCAGATGGAGTATTCTAGTTTGAACCTCGATGTATTTTTGTAGAGAAAGATGTTCATGCTCCGGAACTGAGGAATCAAGCAGGTTAAAGTGCAGTGGAAGCACTTTGGGCATGATGAATCTACCTGGGAGATGGTGGATCATATGTGGTCTATGTATCCTTCTCTATTTGTTGGTTGAGTGAATTTTTTCAGTGTATGTTTTAGTGTGATGTTTTGGTATATGTACATAAGTATATGGATGCAAATACCACCATGAGTTGTGTTATAAAGATCCAATAAGTGGTATGGGTGTCATGTCGTTATGGTTTTCATGTGGTTATGTTTCTCATGTTGGTTTTCTTCTCGGGAATATGATCATTGTAAATACTGCAATGAGCTAATTTATAAATATCCATGGGAAGTATGTTTTTCTTTTCTTTATTCTTGTTGTTTATAGGTGTCATTGAACCCGAAGGACAATGTTTCCCCAAGGGGGAGGGTTCTGTAACAATCCTAGTCAAAATCCCATGTAAATAAAGTTAATAAAGGAAAAATAATAACCAAGGTCATGGGACACGTATTCCAAGTTGAATGTTGGGAAACAAATCCTAGTGTGTGTGTTCATTTGGTTTATTATGGCTAAGGAAATTAGCAAAAGAAATGGAAAAGGCTTTGGAAAGGAATGAGGCATTAATTGACAATTTATTTATGAAAATAATGGAAATTAGGAGAAAAGGAAGGTGAAAGGAAACATGTTGCATGTGAAGAGGAAAATGAAGGAAAGTAATGGAAAATGAAAAAAATAGAGGCTTGATTATTAAAAAGGATTCTAAGGATTAGTAGGTAATTTTTTTTCAGTTCAATTTTATATATATCTCTCTACTATCTCTCTCTCATACTCTTGGACACTTATAGCATTGGATCAAGGAAAGGAAAGGAAGGATAAAGAAGGAAAAGGGAAGCAAAGATAAAGCAAGTAAGATTAGGATCAAGAAGCTACAATGCGATTACTTGGAAGTATCTATTGGCATGTGTGATTTCCTTGCTAAATTTTTCATGAATGGTACATGCATGTGAGTATTTGGTTCTATGGCTATCATTGGCATTGGCTTGCCAGGTGTGATAGTGATTTTCATTCCCACCTTGCAATTTTCGGATAGCCATGGTTTAATGGGTTCTATTTTATTTGGTTAAGATGGATTTCCGAATGGTTTCGAAAGTTTGTGAGGTGGTCTCTGAAGAAGAACACAAGTCCTAGGAATCCATGGATTGGAGAAGGTGGGATTGCAGTAAAGTTTGATTTTGTATACCTCAATGGGCCTAGGAATCCTCGACTCATGAATGGTAGGATATACAGTAAATCCTAGATGTGAGTGCCCTCAATCAGGCCTATGAATCCTCAATCAGTGAATGATGAGATATATGGTAAATAATGGAGGGAAGAGTCTCAATTAGGCTTAGGAATCCTCGATTGGTGAATGGGGGATATACGATAAAGCCTAGAGACTAGGAGGCAAACAAATTCTTCACGGTGTAGGTGGAGAAATATGGTGGCATCCATACTTGTTTAGGGTCTACTGATCTAGTGGAGATTGTGGTAAAGCCTGAGGAAACTTTGATTTGTTTTGTTGTGAGTTCCACATTAATGCTTGGAATATGGCATGGGGTGATTGTCTGAAAGAAAGACTTGGTTCAACCCAATATATGGTCGGGTGGTTCATGGAAGTGTCATACTTGGTTATCTTATGCAATCATTAATAAGAGCTCTTTCTCCTTGGTATTTCGTGTGTAAATATATTGGTTCATATGTGATTCTTATGGTTTTTATACCCTTGTTATTTTTGTTGGTTATATGTTGGTTATGAGAATGTTTATGATAGAATTCATGTATGGATCTCATCATGCTTTGATTTGCAAATGAATATACAATGAATGTATGACCTAATATATGATAATATAACTATTGTGATAAAGCAACAATTCTTCTTTATTATGACCTATAGATTACATATTTGTGACATGTTTGATGAAATGTGTTTCATGGCTAGTAGGGGTTGGATCAAGTAATTGTACCAATTATTGCATTAGTAGCCTTATTGCATTGTTATTTATAATTTATGAAAGTTTCATGAAGTTTTGGGCAGTGGCCTAAGAACTAGCCCTGGAAAAGTGGCTTATAATATGAGGTTGTTGGCACAAAACTGCTTGAAAAAGTCCATTGTTGCTGGCGTGCGTTGCTGTGGTAGTGACTGGAAGGCCTCAATCACATGCATGACTTATCATGGGAGTGGTTGAGGGTCTAGATTAGTAAAATGTCAATTTGTCTCAGGGGTTGGTTGGAACCTGAAGGCTTTGTGGCATGTGTGGAAGGTCATAATGGTTTTGTTTTGTCAATTTCACTTCCTTAACTGTACATGGGGAGTTGAATCACATCATAGTAGCCTCTAGTCATATGTTTACTCCAATGGACTGGTTATATTGGATAAATGTTGGAGGAGGTTGTTACAATGATAGATAAAACATTCAATACCATTGATCAAAGGAGAGAATCAATTAATGTTTCTATTATTGGGAGCAAGTGATGTCATTTGAAATTAATTTTCCTTGTATGTTGATTTGGTTGACTTCTTATCTCTTTATCAGGTCTTGTGAGCTTGATTCTCATTTTATAGGTTCATGAAAACCAAGACCAGGTTTAATGGAGCAAGACCTTTGACTACTAAGAATGTTATACAAAATCTTAGTACTATCTTGAAATATAAAGTGTTTATCCTTTTCTTCTGATTTACCTTTTATAAGGTTTACCTCAACCTCCAACCTTTGACACTTTTTTTCCTTTCCTAGATACTGCTTCATCATTCCTTCTTCAACCTTTCTTCCTTTTTCCAATTTATTTCTTAAATCGATAATTTCTTCCTTCATATGATTCTCTTGTTCTTAAAATACTTGAAGTAAATATTCATTTAGTTTGTTTGAATTTTAAATATCTGACCTTAGAGAGATGAAATAAACTTCAAGTCCTTCACAATATTGATTAGATTCTACTGCATTATTTACTGGTTTATCATGATCCTTGTTCTCATATGTCTGCCACTTATTCTTAAGATTGTTAATCCTTTTCAAAGAAAAAACACGTTTTCTTATAAGATTAAGATATTTCTCTAACATGTCTTCTTCTGAATTAGTAATTCAATATCACATGCCATATTCACCTTTTTACACATCATCATTTACTTTAGAAACAAGATTACATGTTGGTTCTCCTGAAAAAAAAGTATTCTTATGTTTTTCCTTCTTGGATTTCCTATAGATTTTCCTATAATTCCTTTGTAGTTTCGTAATGCATAACCTTTCCTAATATTGAATTAGGTATGTTACCAATGAGTTCATTTAATGCCACAATATTCTTTTGCAATTCTTCACCTAATGGAGGAGTTTTAGTGCAACCATTACATACTAAATTCCAAACTTTAGATCCAAGGTTCATTAACTTAGACTTTATATTTTCATTCCATTCTTGATAGTTAGTATCACTAAGCATAAACATACCTTTACTGTCCATTTTGTTTTCTTTTTATAATGATTACTTTGACTTCTAACCATTAGAGAAATTTGAGTTGATTCACTATCATCTTCACTATCATTATTACATAGAGAGGGAAATGGACCACAATTAGAACAGGAGTTAATACTTGATAATTCTTTATTACTATCTCATTCATTCTTGATCAACAAAAGGTGGGGTGTTCTAGTAACTGAATATTTGCTAACATCTATAACTGTCATTGTATCTGATATATTGCTTTCACTTCCACAATTTTCTTGAACTGATTTCTTCGTTTGAGTATCCTTCTTCATTTTCTTCTTTCTCATTGTCCCTGATCCACTCTCAAGTGGTTAAGCTTCTGTTGGAGAGAACTTCTATAAAACCAATTGTTAGGAAAAATATGGGGGGGGGGTGAATTAGTATTTTTAATTCACTTTAACTTTTCATTTCATACTTTGAATTTTGTACGCCATTATTCTTTATGCAACCGGTGTGTGTATGTGACTTTAGTGAAGGAAAATTATGTATATACAGTTTCGTTATTTTTCATAACTTCCATCCGTGATTTAAATTAACCATTTCATAATTAACTCATTATCCATCCATAATGCAGTAAAGATCACATCAGATAAGTACTAGAAATGGAACACTAGGATTTTAGGTGGAAACCCAATGTGGGATAAGACCATTGTTGTTGTCGTCCATGTATTTTATAATTATCTAAAGAAAAAATTCATTACATCATGTATTGGTGTAAAGTCTTACCAACACATAGTCACCAAACTGCAGTAGGCTACAAATTCCACTTGCTCTGTAGAACCCACTTGAAGGGAGCTACAACCCCCTAATATCATTTTCTGACTCCTATAGAAAGGGAGCTCCTACCCCCTCACTAAAGGTTGCAACCCTTAACGCCTTGTGGACCATGTTTCAGAATGTTTCGCACTGGATCCACCTATTAAACAATCATCAAATAAACTGTAGGCCACCTTTCATCATATTTTCACACTAGACCCACACCCAATATTATGCTCAATACCAAAATAAATACTAAATCTAAAATAAAATCTCTAAACCAACTTAATCACTATAACGTCATCCCATTGAATATTGAAGCAACCACTACAACTAGATCAGATCAATGCACAACCAAACCATGATAGATATAAACTGTCTATATCAAGACATCATTGACAAGCAACAACAAATATAACATAATTCATCAACAATCATCGTCAAGCAACATTGCAAACCCTGGCCAAATCTATCTTAGAATATATAGGCGACTGTTATTCTACAGACCTGCATATATACACGCTTACAATGCACAACATCCACGTATATATCTCAACATACTGTAAAACAAATCTTAGAATATATACATGGTTTAGCAGAAATAGATCTGTGTATGTATGTGACTATCTAGAAGCAAACCAATATACATATCTTAAATTACTGAATCAAACATTCACTGCAAACACAACTCACATTTTTCATACTTCACTGCCAAAACTGCAGATTTCTAAAACCACATTCAAATCACAACATCATTATAACCGTATATCTTTCATTGTTACCTACCTAAACATTTTCAATAAGAACATGAAAAAAACATATATTTCATCATATCTTTAGATCTTTCATATTTGAGCCATCTCCTTGCTCATTGATGCACACCTATTCTAGATCAAATCACACATGGAAAAACCACTTCACTTGCCTACTCAATGCATTGGTCTTCATCTCCTTATATAGCTTTTTCCTTAGCCAATACATGTGGTAAATCATTTGGCAATGTCATTAGTATTTTTTGATGAAATTAATTAAACGTTATCTCCCAATTACTATCGGAAAATACCATGGTAATAACCCTTGGTATCTAGATTTCCATGGTTTAGGTTATGTAAGTGACTTCTGCTCAGAATACCTGCATATGTATAAAACCCCTCTTCATAGGAACCACATATACTTTTCAATCTTTACATTTGTCTCCATCTGTAACTGAACTATCATTTCACTATCCATATCCACTCTAACATTTGTATTATACAAATTAATGTGTATATTCAATATTTCTCATGAAATTTTCTGATTCACAAGACTTGAAGCTACTTTATTGATCTGTGGAAGTTAATTCACCATCTAAAACAAGAATCATAAACATGCAAAAGGAAGCATCACACATGCAAATATATTTGTCTAGGGGAAATTAACTGCTCAAAACCCCTTACTATCTACATTGCATTAATTAGATAATATAGAAGAAATATAATGTTCACTAAAGATTGAGCACAACTTGCAAGTGTATAGTCTATCCCTTAGCCTAACTAACTGACTCTGGACAACACTTAGCCAATTTTCAAATCCTCCAAGATCATATTTCTTTGTGCTATTCCTTGAGGAATTTGGACCCTATCAATTAGAAAATTCCCTCATATGGATTACACAATTCCTTTAGGCTCTTCCTCTGACTACATGCACCACCTGTACACTTTGAAATAGTTTACAATTAATAGTAGACTTCGTTGGAATATCCATCTCAACTAGGTAACTCAAATTCTCTGCATGCATGGGCTAATTTAGGTTGATTGATTAGTTATCTAGATGATCACTAAGTGTCGTTGAAGTTCCACTTCCCCAACTTGAGCTTCCACTACTTCTTCCAACAGTTAGAACTAGTTTAACTTAATTAAATTTCTACAACTGAAATTAAATCAACCTAGGCTCCTAAAATCTTGGAACCCATTTCACACAACTAAACTTCATGTCCCTAACTCGAATTAACTGACCTAAAATCCTATTTTTTAGGAATCAACTCACAAGTAAAATGAAATTCAACTCATTAATTCAAATTAAGTTTTGTTAACTAAGTGACAAGAGCCATGTCACCTCAATTAACTCCTCCAAGTTGTCTAATGATGTGTAATTTCGAATTCCATCATGATTAAGGAAAAAAATCAAAATTTAGACATTTTTGTTGCATTTTCAACACTCCCTCTAAGCAAGAAGGGGATTATCAACCACTCCTATCCTACACATGTGGAATGTACTTCATGAAACACCTCTCCCTTTTTTTGCTGCTACTGTAACATCTGCAACTAATAAGCATTAAAAAAAACAAACTAAATCAACTGTGTCTTTAACTGTCCACTGGGAAAATTGTGTTGATGTTGACTCTGCTAATCAACCTCCTAGTTTGATGTTAACACTCCTCTCCACTCCTTAATATCTGACTAAAATTGATCCTCCTGCTATTGAATATTGTGGGCCCCCGTAGCAAGGTAATGATCTATGAGGATAACGCCTCAATGGACCTTGCCCAATATTCTGAAACTCTTGGACTAGGGCTTCACATCACCCCACCTCACTCTTGGAGGTATAATGACATGCACTCCCTCTACCTACTTGGATCAAACTTTCCCCTTACTAGAGGTATTTTCTTTAGTAGATGCCTCCACACTTCCTCCTCTCTACCTCTCCATGTGTGGCTTCTCCACAACCTTTTGAGGCTCCTTCTAAGGCCGCATGTTGAGAGGTCTAACATGATCCCTCTCAGCCACCATATCTCTACTCTCTACCTTGCTCCTCAAGGATTTTCATGCATATTCTACATCAAGTGCATACAAGTTCTTGACTCAAACCTAGATATGCTTCACCTATCCCATGGCTATGTGTCTTAGGAATGCCTTTCCATTGCTGAAGATCACATCGTAACCATAGTATTCCAAAACTTCAATAGAGACTAAATTCTTATTTAGACCTAGAACAAACATCACATCGTTGAGACTAAGAGGGGAGACCGACTCCCTCTGGAAGGTGACTATACCAATCTTCATCATGCTATACCTTTCTTCATCTCCAAAATTGATGTTCATCTAGATATCTTTCTCCTCGAAGTCACTGAAAAATTCTCTATTCCTTGTCATGTGGAATGAGGCACCATTGTCGAAGTACCAAATGCTCCCCATCACTGCGCTCACCATGCATGCAATGAGAGGGAATTCAAGCTCGAAATGTGAAGCCAAAGCTTCACCTAATGCTTCTATTGCAACCTCCTTCTTACTTTCCTTCTTGTGTGGACACTTCGTGGCATAGTGTTTGAATTCATGATAATGAAATCACTTGATTCTAGAGAATTCTTTATTCTTGCCCTCTTGGATGGAATTAGCCTCACCTTGGTACTTATTCCCCTTGGCCTTCATTCCTTTCTTGACTAATTCAATTTTCTCTTCCTCTTCTTTGGATGAGGTCCCATCTCTGGTATTCCACCTTATTCCTCTTGTACCAAGTTGGAACATAAGCGCCTCCAATTTGGTAGTTTCTCTATCCCATTCAATGAATCTTGGTAGTTGTGCCATCTCTTGGGAAGTTCTAGAAGGGCTAGGATTACCAAATCATCTTCTGTTATAGTAGCACCAACCTTACTGAGTTCATCATGACATCTTGTGAACCTACTCAAGTACTGTGGAATGGTCTCATTCCTTTGCATCTTGATATTTCAAAGCTTGTCCTTGAGTGGAAATTTCTTGTGGTCACTACTATTCTGGAACAAATTTGTTAGCACTTGCCACATTTCATACATAATTTCCTTCCCGTGGAGATTAGAGACAATATGGTCTCATAATACCTCCAATATGATCATCCTTGACTTAGCAATGCACTTCTTCTAATCTGCTAGATTATGAGCATCAACTACTGGTGGTTTCAGAATATCATTATCGATGAATTGCTTCAACTCATTATCCTCTAGTACTGCCTCCATGTGGTCCTTCCATCCAAGATAATTCGAGCTTCCCTCAAAGGCATACTCAATCCTTAGTCCATTCAAAGCCATCTTCGTAGTCATGAAGCAAACTTGCAGCCTGATCTACAACCTCGAACCTCCTGCAATGACAACTTTGAGATCTCTACTCTATAGTGATTCCAGCTTTGATACCATGTAGAAATTAATGTGTAGATTCAATAATACTCATGAAATTTGTTAAATCACGAGACTTGTTACTCTATTGATCTGCAACAGTTAATTCACTATCTAAAACAAGAATCATAGACATGCAAAAGGAAACATTACACATGCACAAATATTTATCTAAGGGAGCAAGTGCTCAAAACCCCTTACTATCTATATTACATTCATCATAGAATAAAGAAGAAATACAATGCTTTCTCAAGTATGAGCACAACCTGCAAGTGTATAGTCTATCCTTCTCCCTAGCTGACTGATATGCAAGTGTATAGTCTACGAAAGTTTAATTTTCCCAATACGCACATACTTAATCAATAAATAATCAATCAAATGTCTACACCAGCAAAGGGTAGAAAAATTTTGATAGATCATTTCAAACCAGTTGGATTGAGTATACACCACCAAACATGTATCTAATTTAAAATCATTATGTTGAACAATGTATCTTTATCCAAACAAGGACTGGTAGATTAACTTTTTCAATGGTTATAAATGAAAGATGTTTGTATGTTATTTTTGTCTTTTCTACATCAAAAGGTAGAAAATCAAATACTAAGTACTTTGTATTGATCAATTTATGTTTACTTTTTCTTATTTATCTAATTTGATTATATAATTATTATGTATTTATTATGTTATTGTTCATGGCCACTTCCTATTTATTGAGGATTGCTGATGGTTTCATCTATGCAAACACAACATGTCATTTTTCCAGTGTCAATTTCTACAAATAGAAGGGTTGGTGCAAGGGTTTTTTCAGTTTAAATTTCTACAAATACAAGGGTTGGTGCAAGGGAACAAGTCATTTTTTCCCAATCACGTAGTCTATAAAAACACAGTTTAAAGATCACTTCAGAATTCCTCAACCAAGGATTTTTTGGAAAATAAATTGTAATTTACCAAACAGACACTACTCTGCACAAAACCCAGATGGCAGAATTTCAAATTTCATCTTCCTTTGATTATCAATTGACCCGCAAGTTTGATTGCAAGTTTCCCTTACAAATTTCCCTTCTTCTTTTGGCTTGATACAGAGTGCTCTGTATTCTCGAACCTGTAACATAAATGGATCTTTCCAATACACAATGTTGGATGCAAAATCATTGGGTTAAAGGATTAACTGAAATGTGATTCTCTAGATTCTCATTTAAATGTAAATAACAGAGAGAATACAATGAACGAATTACTCACTATACACGGTAATTTCTATGGAAAATATATTAAAGAGTAAAGACCAAAACAATTTCAAACTCCATGTATTAATATGATTGCTAACAAGCCTCACAAATGCTCATACAATTAAATATTCTTGGAAATAATACTGAGAGGGGGGGGTGAATCAGTATTATCACATTAATAAAACTTTTTCATTTCCATAATCAGATTCATATATGCTACTTCCACAACTTCTTATGATTAAGTTAATTGATATTCAATGAGTGCATTAGAACATTATCAACCATATTATCAGTTAACAGATGCAGTCACATAGAATAGATCATCACACATAAGGCACACACATGAACACCATGATATAAGGTGGAAACCCAATGCGGGAGAAAACCACCTGCTGCAAGTCATCTCTATCTTCTTCTTAATAAGAAAATCCTTTTACAATATTTGTACTGGTGCAGTCTTATACAGTACGGGAGCTACAACCCCCTTTTCTCTTGTACTAGCCGATCCATTTACTAGTACGTAGGCTGCTACTAACTACAATGCTCGAAAGATTCCCCTTTGCTTTTGTATTAGCTTAAGTACTAGTACGTAGGCGCCGGCCTACAATCTTCCCTCCTCCAGGTACCACATTTCATCAATTTTCATACTGGATACACTGAAGCACAACACATAATCTGAAAGGCCACGTTTCATCCAATTTTCATACTGGACCCAACAACGACATTGAAGCACATAAACAATCTTTTGAATTGCCCAAGCACTAGATCAATACATATACAAGTGAGTCATCAACCAGATCTAGTCCATAAAGATGAGTCATTAAGAACTTGATCCATTCATCCATCAATGTATAAACATTTAATCAATCACTGCTGTTATCAGAACTTAATACCAGAAATCAGACATCACTTCAAAACCCAGAACACAGCAATGATAAACATGGATAACTAAGTAGATTTCATGGGAAGTACGCAGCTTCACCCATATAACAGCTGCATATAAGTACGCACTGTTTCCAACTGCTTTCCTGCGTATGTGCGCACTCTGCCTCACAAACTTCCTCCGTACGTGCGCTCTATGTCCAATGAACTGCTTACGCCCCTCCGCATCTGCAGCGCTTCTGGGACTGCGTATCTGCGCACCTGCAGCGCTTCTGTGCCTGTGTATCTCCGCACTTTTCTTTCACTGTACTTGCGTACCTGCAGATATAGATAATTTCAAGACTTCAAGAATAACCCAGACTGTCAAATCTATAGATCCGAACATGCGCCAAGGAGATATCAACCCATTAGTAGATCTGACTTGTAGTTCTCATGTTTCTTGTTATGTACCTAGGGAGGGTAATATGGGGTATCGAGGAAGGTACCCAAGGTAATAATGTAATAATGGGATGGGCCATAGTAATAAATAAGGTGGTTAACCCATGTCATGTAAGGGACCACAAGTAGTTAATAATAATGTAATGGGCCCATGGTATTAGTTGATGGTATGCGTAAACCATGGTATTGATGCATGGTATTGTATGTATGAGGCCTATATAGAGGCTAGAGACTCCACATGGAGAGATATGAAGAGAAGAAATATTGTATGAACAAGCATATGGCTTGTGGAGTATTCTCCTTCCTTAAGGAGTGAATGTATGGTGTTGCCCTACCATAAGGGTTTGATAATAAAGAAGCATTTCTATCTATTCTATCTTGTTATTCTTGGGTTATTTCTATTATTATAATATTTCCGGGTCAGATATACACCAAGTGGTATCATAGCACTTTCTTGGGCACAAAAGTGGAGAATTTTTTTTTACTTTTTGCAGGATTTCAAGGGCGGCGAGTTTGCAGAATAGATATGTACATTTTGAGTCAATATCTACAAAATCTGATTACATATCTGTATTCCTTGTGAAAAGATAGCCGATTTCAAAAAAAAAATCGGTCAAATCGGAGTCCGGATGAAGGAGATATCACTGATCTAAAAATCAGTAGGGTTGGAGACAATTTTTCAGTGCAGCGAATTTGCGGCGCAGATCTAGACGTCCTGGTGCAAGTTCTACAAGATCTAATTGTAGATCTGGAATCTTTGTGAAAAAACACCTAAATTCAAAAAAAAAATCAGTTGAATCGGTGTCCGGATGAGGGAGATATCGCTGATTTAAAATCAGCACTTTTTTCAGAAATTTTGGGTGACGGCGGGAGAGTAGCAGCGCAGATTTGGAATTCTAGTGTCTGGATCAGGATTTCTATCACATGGGCAGATGCAGAATGATTGTTCCATTTCTGAAAACAGGTCATAATAAGGATTTTGAGCAATATTGATGAAACTGTGACAATTTCAAATTTTTGCCAAGTTATAGATTTTTTTCTGAAAACCCTCTTCATGACGACTCTACATTTTATAGGAAAAGATGATGGTCCTACTATTGAAGAATTCCTACAAACAATAAAGCTCCAATATAGGATATTTTGGAAGGATATGGTATGGTTTAATTTGCAAGAAGATGCCGACAGATGGTGGAGATCGCTAGGAATCAAAAAGTTGGAAGACTTGTTGGATGAAGAATTTGAAAAATTACTTTTAGACAGATGGTCTCATGCCAGAAAACAAGATAAGGAGAAACATGTGGGTCTATTTCCTACTGGTACATCCTTATTGCAGGTTCATGGGTTGATTCAGAAGGAGAAGATTGTTGTGTCTATAAATCCTAGTTGCAAGCATAATTTTATCAGTGTTAATTTGGCCAAAAAATTGCAAGTCCCAACAAAACACATTGAAAATACACAAGTGGATAATGAGGATGTTCAAGTGTACAAGGATTTGAAGATTTCTATGGATAAATATGTGTTGCATGGTGATTTTT
>APFE031044283.1:69777-114206 GCA_000404065.3 Pinus taeda | reverse complement strand
CAACCCAAAAGCATACTCAAGCAAAATGATCTCCTTTGCTTTATATAGGCAAGCTCTTCCTCAAATCATGGATCAATACCACGGGCCAAAACCATAATAACACAATTACGTCGGCTAAATACTAAGATTTAAACATAAGAAACCCCACGTTTGCTTTTCTCTGCCTTGAAGTAAGTGAACTGGGGGTACACACCTCCTGAACGGGATAAGTGCGGGTATGTACGCACTTTATGTAACACCGGCTTGGGTGTACGCACCTTCTGTAAGGTGTACCTGCATACCCCTTATTTTCTTCAATATTTGATAGCTGATCATCAATCTCTACTGCTGACTTGAAGTACTGTGATCTATCACCTGAATGGGTTGCCATCAAGGACAACACTTTAGCCATAATGCCAACAATTTGGATTCTAAAATCAGAGTTCCAATATGAACATTACTGCATTGTTGTATGATGTGTAATTAATCAAACATTTCTTTTGTAGCTTAACCCTTCATCTTCTGATTTCATGGTATTCAGGCAAACTATTTATTTTTTAGCAAAGTTCCCTAAGCACTAGTTAGGATTCTCCAAAACAAACTCTATTGAATTCATGACAACATATTCCTGACCAAATTGATGACTCAATAACATAGGTAAGTTATATGCTTGTTTATTCTCTTATTTAATATTATCTTCTTGTTCTATGGAATCTCACAAGAATTTGTTTATTGGCAAGGTCAATCACAATTACTACCTTCAAATATAGATTTGAAGGGAAAAAATGATTACTTACATATTTTAATGGTCAAGTGAAGGTTGCAAAGGGTTACATATAAAAATTGAACCAATATTTGTCATGCCCAATGGAGAATAGTTAAGAGAAGGATATTATTTTGTGTGCTCATAATCAATTTTGGTTGATCTTGATTATGAAAACAAGATTAAGTGTAGAAGTAATATATGCGATAATTTAACAAATGCACTTACACTTTTATATGGTGGAAGAGAAATAACATTCAATTGATGAGTGATTGAGAGAAACGACTTGGGAAATTATTATCCCAACCATTTATTATGATATTAAAAACTTTTCTTCAAGAGGAATGAGGGATGACAAGTTCTAAAGTTGAGTTTTAGTATTTTTATTAATTATAGATTGAGTTCATTTGTAACTTTGATTGAAGTGATGGAGTTCATTTCAAACTGTAAAATTTAATCTGTATGCAACATTGAGACTTTGAAAATAATTGCAAGTGTTGAACCTTACTTTATTCCAATGAAATTAGATGCATTTGTGGACATTAGAAGACCATATTGTTTCCCTTTGAAATCAAATACGTGGAGGATATTTGGGGGAAATGTGATTGTCCATAAAATCTAGATCAGATTTGGGGACCTTTTGGCTTCTTTCCTTGGACCCTACTAGTGCTTGGAGGTTGTACTTGTAGGGGTTAGTAGGCAAAAAACTAATATGACTAAGAAGATTAGTGTTGGTGCACTTATGGTTTTTGAGAAAGGCTTAGGGATTCTAAGAGTTAAGAGGTTTAATGGCTTACCAATCATGGTTCAAGGGTAAAGGATAAAATGTTATGGGTTAGGGGGTTGAGTTCTAGGGATATTATGAGTTATAGTTTAATGGCTTAGTTGTTAAGGGCTTCAACGGTTAAGGTTTAAGCACTAAGGGCTTAGGCTTTAGGGTTAAGTGCTTATGGGTTATGGGATTTTGGTGTCAACACATTAAAGGGTTAGTATTTTAGTGGTCTACGGGCTAGGGGTTAAGGGTTAAGGGTCAGGGTTTAAGAGGATAAAATGTTAAGGCTTAGGGGATTCAAGGATTCTAAGTTAGGGGTTAGGGCTTAAGGGGTAAATGACTTACGATTTAAGGGATCAAGGGGTTAATGTTTTATGATTTATGTGTATGGGTTGAGGGATTATGGCTTTGGATTTAAGGGAATAGGGAATTTATTTATTATGAGTTGTGAAAAAGGGGCCCCTAATCCCCTTATCATAGCTATTGGTGGTTCACCTATCAATTTCTCTAGCCCCTTGGCCCCTATGGCATGAAGTCCTAAGGCTCCTTCTCCTTCTCTAATGCTATGATTATAGATATCAGTAAATCATGCTCAAAACTCTCAGTTCTACCCATCCATGCAACCCTTATGTCCCATTACCCTATTTAATGCACCAAAATATTCCCATCCCCAAACTTTCATGAGACTTAAACAATTGGAGGTCGTTATTGATGAGCCCCAAAAATGGATAATTATATGGGCTCATTCAACCTCATAATTCGACTTAATCCACCATTATTATTAGTTTATTGCATGTTTTTTATTATATTTATGCTAATAGACTGAATTGGGTTAGTCATTATGCCAACAAGTCTAATGGGTGCTTTGTGCAGATTTTTAGTCAATTTTGAGACAAAATCAAAGGTTTTAATGAGCACTTGGCAGCCAAATTCGTGGAACAACAAGGGAGAGGATTTGTAGGAAGGTGTCCCCTTCATTTATGGGCCCTTACCTTGAATTCTCCACCATCAGCTCGGAGTTCAAGGGCCACCAAATCAATTATCACAAGGGCAGCCAAGCACATGCTAGTAATAGTGTTGTTAACTACAAGTTTTGGCAGCCGAGTCCCTAAAGTTTAGGAGGGTTGTTGGGGTCCTCAATTTGTATAAATAAGAGGGCTTAGGGCCTTATTTTGGTTAGCCAGTAGTTAGTCACTTTGTAGGCATATGTTAGCTAGTTTGTAGTTTGATTTTAGTCAGTAGATTAGCTTTTCATTTCAGCACCTTTTCAAGCTTTCCCTTGTGGACAGTTTTTGATGTAACTCTTCTTTTCTTGCTCAATAAAGATGAATCCAGCTTTGCACCAGCTCTAAATCTCTCTTAGTAGGCTGTAGCTCTTGGGGTTGGGGCCATCTCAAGTGCCCATTACCTCCTTTGTTTACTTTCATGTGTCTTTGCTGCATTCTTAGAATAAAATCTGCTATTTAGATTTAAATATTGTTTTGTTATTTAGGTTGTTTTTGATGACTAAAATAGATTTTTATGTTCAGATTTAGTTGATAGGTTAATAAAAAGGAAGATCTTCAGAAAAAGGGCCATCAAGCACCTCTGATTTCACCTCTCCCTAAGTGGGATCAGGAGCTAGGATCAAGGTGACCTTGCTGCCCCAAAAAACACTATTTTTGCTTTGCCATGCAATCACTAGTGTACGATTTTCATTTGCAGAAGTTGGTTACATGTTCAGATCTTTGAATGCTTTGTTACATAGTTAGTATACATGGTTTCCTTGCAAATAAAGCTTATGTTCATTCTCTTTACTATTAGCTAGATCAGATTTGGTTGGCATAACTAGGTCTTTGATTTCTTGCAAGTCTTTGTTGGTTCAGTTGGAAATACAAATTGCAGAGCACCTGTACCACTTCTCCATCCACCCAAACTCCATCAGACCCATCTACTCCATCCCCTAACTTGGTTTCTTAACTCACGTTTGCCACTTCTCCCACATAACCCTACCTTATTGTGCAACATTGCTTCAGCCCTCTTTGAACAAATTCAGCCATCTACATCTTCTCTCAACTCCATCCACCAGTCCCTGGACCACCTCAAACCCCTATCCTACCTCCATACCCTCTCCTTCATCTTTCTTCATCCATCCATCCTCCAAAATCCCATTTCTAAACATCCTATAGAAAATCGCAGAACATCCTGTAGAAATTTCAGAACATCTTGTAGAACCCCTGCAGACTTCCTGTAGAAGCTCACGAACGCAGTTTCTTGATAGCCAAACTTTGTCAAACTCCCTGGAAGGGTGCTAGGGATCCCTTAGGCCCTCTTTGAACCTTCTCAACCTTTTGCAAGCATTTCCTCTCGCCAATCCACCTCTCCACAGTCAAAAGCCTGTTAAAAGCACATGCATGATAGTTCTAACAACTTATTCAAAAATACAAAAAGATGCTTTTTTCAGATGTTACTATAGAGGTAGCTTACACACATACATTTTACCTTCCTCGAAGTCAATGGCATCTCTTTCAGTAGCTTTCATCCTCTTTCTTGCATTAGTAGGGCTAGCTGGTAAAATTAGGGTTTGCTAGGGTTTACGTTTCCTTTCAACTTTCTTGTTTCTTTTTGCAAGTATATTAGCCTTCTTTGAGTTAGCTTTCATCCATCAGTTAAAGAGCTTCTTCTGAGAGCTCATAGAAGTTGACTTAAGCTCCCAGCAGAGTTGTGCCAACTGATCAAGTGACAGTCGCGGCAAGAGCTAGTACTTGTGCATACAACGCCATTGCTTCCCAGTTTGTTACGAACTACCGGGTTGACAAAATTAAAGAAGGGAGTTGCAGGTGTTGTAGCATTATTGCTGCAATACTAGGGCTCACCAGTTATTTAAAAACCACCTCTAAAATTCTAATTCTAATTATTTTTTTAGGGGGGTGGGGTTTTCCAAAGCTTCCTACAAAAGTTACATTGTCATAACTTTTAAGTTTGGTTAAGGGATTCCAATTTAGGGGTTAGAGATTAACGGGTTAGTGACTTAGGGTTTAAGGGATCAGGGGGTTAATGGGTTATGAGTGTAGGGGTTAAGGGGATATGGAATTTAGTGGTTATGCATTAAGGGCTAATGGGTTGTGCTAATAGGGCCCCTAATCCCCTTATCACAACTATTGGGGGTTCCCCTTATCAATTTCTCTTATTGCCTTCCCTTTATGCCCCCTAGCCATTATGCCATGAGGTCCTAAGGCCCTTCTCATTCTGTAATGATAAGATTATATATTTTAGTAAACTATTCCCAAACCTATCACTTCTACCCATCCATGCTACCTTTATGTCCCATTTTCCCATTTAATACACCAAAAGAATCCCCTCCCCAAAATTAATTAGAATTGAGCATACAAGGTGGTCATTTAACAACCACTTCTAAGGTATAAATATAACAACTTTTATTGGGGGCTTGGGGGGGGGGGGGGGTTGTTGTCAAAACCTACCTCCAAAGTTAAAACATTGTCATGACTTTAAGGGGGGTTGTCAAACAACCCCCTTTAAAGCTCACAATAATTGAACTTTTGGAGGTGGTTTTGGACAACCTCCCCCCCAAAAAAAAGAAAAAAAGTCATGAGAATTTAACTTTTAGAGGCAGTCGTTAAATGACTACCTCCAAATGTTCAATTCTAATGACTTTTTTTAGGGATGTTTTCAAAAACCACATCGAAAAGTTAAATTCTCATGAATTTCAAGGGGGCAGCTTCAAAAAACCACCATGAAAAATGTATTTTGGGGCAATTATTTAACACCCCCCCACCCCCCCCCCCCCCCCCACCAACACCCCCCCCAAAAAAAAGGAAAAGTCGTGAGAAAACACTTTTAGAGGAGGTTGTTAGAAACCCCTTGCCATAAAAAAGAAGTTCATTTTTCATGACTCTTGGGGTGATCTGAATTGGAAGTGGAATTCACCCATGGTATTTCCCCATGGAATTGTAAATCATGGAGGCTATAAATAACAAGTCTCGATTTGTAAAAGGATAGATGGATCTACCACGATATAACTATAGTTATTTTTATTTATTTCAGTAGACTTTCTTTGGGTCTTTTCTTCTTCTCTCTCCACATTCAAGTTTCTCAAATTTTAACCCTGAGATCTAGACCAGTGGTATCAAATAAATTATTTCCTTGTAGTCATTTTTTCTCATCCTCAACCATGATGAGATCTCAAGTAAAAGATATGAAAAATTCACTTCTCACTTATATGGAATATTTTAGCATCCATTATTGTGTGAACCTCTCTTTCAGAAGACCATGACCGACAACAAACCTTAGCTTTCTGATTACACTACATCACATGGAGTCTCTCAACATATGATATTTACACAAGTCTGAAAACTCCATTCCCCTCTCCCCTCAGAAGTTACTTCCAAAGCTTGGGTAGAATAAATATGCAATATCTACAAGAGATCCACCTATTAACTACAAACCTACACATGGAAATCCCATTCATTTCACAGTTAATTTTTTTGGCAATGGGGATGATACTGTTGATTTAAAGAAGATGAATGGAATTGTAGACCTTTGAATGAAGTCCAATATTGAGAAGCGGGTCATAATGATGAAGAAGGGAGGGGATTAGTCATCTTCATTCCCAAGTGAGGTGTTGGAGCATGTGTTGTTTGTGAATTCGATCAAGGATAGGTGTATGGTTTTGCTAGTAGGTAAGGCCTGGAGCTACTAGAAGGTCTCCAATGGAAACTGTTCTCTGATCTCATCGATGATCTTGGTGAGTCACTTCCACAATATAACAAGCATAACTCTCAAGGGGAATCCACACTTCTCAAATTTCAACCCCGTTCCTCTCCACTGGGGGGCAGAAATTCACCCCTTGTTCCTAGTTATGCGTAGAGCCTATACATGTATTTTGGAGCTTAGGATTAACAGCACGATTGTCTTGGATGAAGGCCTTTATCTCATAATGCATTCCTTCCTCAATTTCCATGCTCTCTCGCTCACAAATTGTGAAGGCTTAAACATTGATGGCCTAAAAATCATTGCAACCCATTGCAGGAACATGGAAAAGTTGGACCTACATGACAGTGAGGTGGATGATTAAGGTGATTACTGGATGACATATTTTCTAAAAGTTTGTGTTTCTCTACTTTCAATGAATTTTACTTGTCTACAAAGTGAGGTGAATCTTGATGTCCTTGAGAAGCTTGTGGCTAGATTCACTTCTCTAAGGAGATTGAAACTAAATAAAAATCTTTATTTAGAACAATTGAAGCGACTTCTTGTAATAGCTCCTTAGTTGATGGAGTTGGGTACATGTTCATTTTTTCAAGAGTTCAATTGGTGAAAATTTATATATTTGGAAGAATCTTTTAACAACTGTAAGGAACTTAGAACTTTGTCAAGGACGTGGAAAGTAAAACCTATGTATCTTCATGCCTTGTCTTATGTGTGCTCAAACTTGACATTTTTCTAATTCACACTATGTCAATATCCAAAATATGGAGTGGTTCTAGCTTGCTTTTAATTGTCATCACCTATTATAGATTTGGGTTATTGATACTGTTGGAGACAAGGGATTGGGAATTATATCATCAAGTTGTAAAAAATTAAGAGAATTATAAGTTTTTCCAATGGATCCATTTGGCCAGGATGGAGATAGTGTCATAGAAAAATGAATCCTTGCAATATCTCAAGGTTGCCCTAATCATAATTATGTTTTTATTTCTGTAGGCAAATGATGAACGCAACAATTATTGTAGTGACTCAAAATTTCCCTAGGTTAACACATTTCTACCTTTGTATCATGAATCCATACCACTCAGATCTTTTGACAAATGAATCTATGGATGAGGCTTTTGGAACAATTAAAAACATTTGTAAGGGTTTAGAATTATTAACAATATCAGGATTTGTGATCGATATATCATATTCAAAAGGTATGTTTCTTGACCAATTACTAAACAAATTTCAATAGTCAAACATGAATTTTGATATGTGAAGCACATAAGAAAAAAGTATCTATATTTTAGGTCGGGCAACGAATAACCAAAACAAATTAATTAATTATAAAAATAAATAAAGAGATGATCTCGAGTGAACAATTTTATGACACAAACTACATTCCACTACCACACAAAATGTAAACAAAACTAAAAACAAAACTGAAAACAAAACCATAACTATTAATCCACATTATCTAGATGGTTCAAACATCTAAGAAAAAAAATCCTACACCCATGTTAGAAGTCCCTAAAGATTGGTTGGGGTGAAGAAAATTTGTGAAATGTTGGCATGTACAAGAAACCAAAGATCAACAATCCTACACAAATAAAATCCTACCGTTTTTGTAACCCAACCTCTTGACTCTCTTATGAAGCTCTTAGATCAAGGCGAAAATCATTCTAACCAATTTTTTCAAGTATCTTGAAAGGTCCATACCTTATTAACTTCAGCTTCTTACCCTCACCTTACATTCAGTGTTTGGTGATATACAGCCAGACTTGATCACCAACCTAGAAACTGTGCTCCATCCGATGCCTGTCATGCCTTGCCTTGTACTTGGCTTGGCTCCTTTCCAGTTGTTCCTATACTTCCTGGTGAAGCTCTTGGATTTGTTTGATGAACTTGGTTGCCCTGTCCACATCACTGTGTCCATCAATCACTATGTCTTTACCAAATACAAAATCCAAGGGAGACCTCGGTGTGAAACCAAAATAGGTCTCAAAAGGAGATCTCTGTGTAGAAGAATGTTTAGCTCGTTTATAAGCATGCTGCACATAACATAAATGTTCATCCCAAAGCTTGGGATGCTTGTTGCAATAGCCTTTGAGCAACTGGATCGCTATCCTACTGACCACTTCTATTTGGCTACCTGTTTGCGGATGAAAAGTTGTGCTCTTCTTCAGCCTAGTGTCCATCAATTCCGACAGAATTGACCAAAATTTCCCAACAAATCAGGTATCTCGATTAGGTATAATGGAAGTGGGTAATCCAAATGAACCCATACATGCTGAAAGAACAAGTTTGCAATTTGTTTAGCTGTAATATTTTTGTTACAAGGTATTAAAATACACATTTTGCTAAACCTATCCACAACAACATATAACTAGTCATGACCTTTCCTAGATTTAGGTAGTCCTCCAACAAAGTCCATGGAAACACTTTCCCAAGGATGAGAAGGAACTGGTAGTGGAGTGTACAAGCCTAGTTTTCTATTGCTAGGCTTGCTTTTAGCACATATGATACACCCTCTTACATATCTAGAAACTGTCTCATTCATATTTGGCTAGTAACAAAATCTTTGCAGCTATGCAACTGTTTTACTTACACCAAAATGACCTGATATTAGAGAAGTGTGTGCCTCTCAAATTATCTTTACTCTTTCAGTTTGTGGAATGAATAAATTGCCAAAACGATACAAGAGCTGGTCCTTAACATGATAATCCAATTCTTCTACTTGTTTGCCATGACTTAAAGTTGCATATACATCTTTAAAATCTATATCTTGAGCATACTGTTCAATGTAGTTTTCATGCCATACTTAATTACGCTTAAGTATAGTGGATGCATTTATGATTGGTCTGGACAACATATCTGCAATTTTATCTGATGATAAGATGAAAATGTTGTAGTAAACCCATCCGCCTATAGTGTCTTGATTGCTACAACTTAGTTTGTGACTGCAAATATTGAAGTGGTTGATGGTCAGTATGTATAACTGTCTCTTTGCCCATTAAATAATGTTTCCACTTTTTCACACTCTTTACTAATGCATACAATTATTTATTGTATGTAGGATAATTAACTACTGCAGAATTAAATGTCTGAGAATGATAACATATGGGTTTACCGTGCTACATCAATATTGCTCCCATGCAGTAGTCACTGACATCTATTTCAATCTCAAATGGTCTTTGAAGATCGGGCAATGCTAGTACTAATGTTGTAGTAATCTTTTTTTTTAAGGTGTTGAAGGCTTTTTGTTGTTTGCCTCCCCACTGAAACACCTTGTTCAATCTTGTTAAAGCATGTAAGGGAGCTGCAATTAAGGAAAAGTTAGAAATAAACTTTCTCCAACATTGTGTTGCTCCTAAGAAGCTTCTAACTTCGGTAGCAAATTTGGGTTCAGGCCAGTTTAGAATGACTGGAACCTTAGAGGGATCTATATTCCATTCACCACCCCCTACAATATGACCCAAATAATTCAAAGATGTTTTGCCAAATTCATATTTTGAGAGCTTAAAAAAAAT
This sequence comes from Pinus taeda, assembly GCA_000404065.3. NCBI lineage: Eukaryota > Viridiplantae > Streptophyta > Pinopsida > Pinales > Pinaceae > Pinus > Pinus taeda. The sequence goes on along the minus strand of APFE031044283.1, from coordinate 104,470 downwards.
ATCTTCTTCTTTCAAAACATCTAAAGTCTACTTAACATGATTTAAATGTTCTTCCCATGTTTTACTGAATATAAGAATGTCATCCAAATATACAATGAAAAAATCACCAAGAAAAGGTCCGAGTACATCATTCATTACTCTCATGAAAGTAGCAGGAGCATTAGTTAAGCCAAAAGGCATAACCAACCATTCATACAATCCCTGCTTTGTTTTGAAAGCAATCTTCCATGAATCTTTCTCTACAACTCTAACGTGATGATAGCCACTATGTAAGTCCAACTTGGAAAAATAAACAACTTTCTTTAATTGATCTAATAAATCATCTACGCAAGGAAGGGGATATGATTTTTGATCATCATCTTATTTAGTGCTCGGTAATCAATGCACATTCTCCATTACCCATCTTTATTTCTCACCAAGACAATTGGAAACCCACATGGTGATGTTCTAGGTCTGATGAACCCCTTCTCGAGCAACTACTATACATGCTTCTTGATTTCTGCATTCTATAAAGTAGACAACCTTTACATTCTGATGTTAGGCAATGGAGCATCTTGTTGCAAATTATTATCATGTACTATTTCCTTTTTGGGTGGTAGACCTTTAGGTTCTTGAAATATTATATCATATTCTGAAACAATTTTTTCTAAATTAGCTTGTTGTTTAGCGTTACAACCCTCAAATACATTGGTTTTATTAGGTTTCTTTTCCTTTACAACCATCAGTAAGAATTGTTTTCACAAATTCACAATTATTTTCGTCTGCCATGAGTTTATGAGAGTATAATTATTCTTGAGTTTGTGATCTCTTACAATATATTCGATTCCATCTTTAACAAGTTGATACTTATTTTCAGCTCTATAGAAAATAACTTTTCTCATACAAGTAAGGACTTCTTAAAACAATTCCACATATATCCAAGGGAACAATATCTAACTCAACCTCATCTACAAATGTTGACTCAAAAGAAAACCCAAGTTTACATTGTCTAGTCACTTGCAGCTATGCTTTATCACATAACCAACCTAATGGATATGGCTTTTTGTGAGGTGTGGTTAGTAATACCAACTTCTTTACAATTGCTTCAGAAATTAAATTTACTTCTGAGCCACTATCAAACAAAGTATCAATATTTTGATGCTTGGAAATAACTTGAATATGAAAAAGTTCATCTCTTTTCCTCTCATTTTCTTCATTATCAGTAGATTGTGCAGAATTACTAGTAGATGCTTCAGAATTTTTAGCTTTTATAGTTGTGGCTGCGATTGTTGTTTCATTTCATCCCCTGAGTCTGACCCCAAATCCTTTTGAATAGCTGCAACAGTCTTCTTCTTTCTCTCGAACTTCTTGGGTCTCAACTACGAATGTAGGATCCAACAATGTTCATCATCATACCCATCCTTCTTACAGTGAGTGCATGAAGACTTGGTCATTTTGTACAGTATTGACATTCCTCTCTTTCCATTTATATTTTCTCTTTTCCTTCCTTTTGCTTGCCGTTGGTTTTGATGATCCCCCAACTTCTGGGTTCACATTCTTTCCTCTAGTTTCTAGATGTGTAGCCTGAACAGATACCTCATCTATGCTAGTGAGATTAAACATGAGAATAGTGCACCTTAAGTAGTTTTGTAGACCACCTATATGCTTCAGCAAAGTTTCAGGGGAGTCTAAATAAATTCCTAAAATCAAAGATGTTTTCCTAAATTCTTTAGTGTAGCTTTGTACACTTTTCCCTTTTAATTGGCAAAGAGTTTGCCAGCTCATCATGGCTTGCTGCATATAGGCTAGTGGATAGAATTTCTTTTTAATTGTAGAAACAAATTCACTCTAGACAGAAACAATTTTACCATGTTTCTTAATGTTAGCTTGTGTGCTGCCTTCCCACCATACCAAGGCAGTGCCTCCAAGGCATAGGTTAGCTAGCTGAATCTTACTCTTATCTGAATTGATGCTCTGCACTATGCAATATACATCAATCTGTGTAATCCAATTATCCAGCTTCTCTGCATTCAACTCTCCATCATATATCGGTAAATCAAATTTAACATCTAATTTAATCAAAGATGTTTTCTTCTTGTTTTCAAGGTTTCTAGGAGGTGTGGGAAGTTTTTATTCTTTCCCTTTGCCTTTAGAGTGGTCATGGAGGAGATATTCTTTTGCTCCTTTATCTTGTTTGGATTTTGATGAATCTTCATCTCTACCTTTCTTAAATTCTCTATACATTTCCTCCACCATGGCTTTCATGGTCAGGAAACCATCCATGAAATGGGAGTCTGATTCCAAGGGGTTTTGTTATGACATTTTCCTCTTAGAGTGGAGTCTTCCAATTTCAGGGTTAGCTTCAACCAACTCTCCTTCTCCTAATTTAAGCTTTGATCTAGTTAGCATTCAACAACAAAATCCAACACAAGCTTGTCTAACCTTAGTAACCTAGAGCTTTGATACCACTTGATCTGGAATTTATCTAGGACAAAGAATTAAATGTATTATAGACTCATGTGCATGGATGTGCCTATGTTACTTTATGCAATGGATTGATAAGATTTCAAAATACACAGACACTGAGGTAGTTAGAGAAAACATAACAGGAAAACATGTAATACAACATCTTTAACAAGGAGTTCACCCAATACTCCTGGGCTACGCCTCGTGGTCTAGCCTTCAGTGGTGGCCTCTCTATTATGTTTTCAAAGCAGAGTTTCTTTACAACAGTGAGCTCAATTTGAGTCTCACTCAACATATATGAATCAGTAGGATTTGAGTATACAAACTCTCCTTACTGGTACTTAACCTCTGCTGGTCACATTAGTATGAGCCCAATCTGAAAGCCATACATGACAGGCCTATGTCGAGGAGGTCACTTGAATCTCTCAAGCTTTCTCTGGCATGCACAGACTCTTTGACTCTCTTTGGCTCTGTCTGGCTCGATGCTACCCTCAGGCTAGCTTGGCTTCTTCTCTCTGTTCTCTACTCTTAGCTTTCTATGTATAACTAACTCCTTTATGTGTGTGTGTGTGTGTGTCCTCTGCTTCTATCAGTTCATGGCTTTAAAGCCAGTCTACTTTCTGTCAGTTTGTTTCCACTTCCTGGCATTCTGGTTTTCCTTCCTCCGTCCATTCAAATTCCTATGTTCTACGTCATCATCACTTTGTAACACTTCATAGGGAGGTGGCCACCTATTTCATAACAAACTGAGTGTCAGTGGTCTTGGAAATGTTTTAATAGTCATTATTTCCATTTTCTCCAAGATTACCCATGAAACAGGAATCTTTTACCAACTCAACGTCCACATCAAACTTCAAATCCCGTGTAATCTTGCTTTACAACCTTGTCAAATCCGGTCATTTATCGGGATGTGCCTCTGCCATTCATCTGGGCCCCCCAAATCCTACAATCATCGTTCATATTGGACGGGTAAGGAGCATGACGTTTACCCATCCGATGTGAGAAATTTTCTCTCTCTTACACCGGATGCGTGTCACTCAGTGTGTGGCATCGGAAGGGACTTGGTCAAAACTGGTTACTGCTTTGAGGCCTTTCGATATCCTGCCGGTTTTGTGGAATCCACGGAACCAAATTTATTACTTTTCCGCATTTCATATCCATTTTGGGTCCAGGCACTTCAGGGCTTTCCTTCACTGAGGGGGCACCCTACGATACGCGATTAGCGCTAATCATGTATCAGAAACCACCCCCGTTTCTTGAATTAGCCTCTGGTTTTACCAATTTGTGCTAGTGCGCATTACCATGGGACAACAGTCTATACGCTCGACTGAGGGTCCTCGTTGCTCCACATTGATCAAAATTGCAACTATCGTGAGGATTCCTTCTGATAGCTTGATCTTTCTAAGACTTGAATCTATTTGCAATGATTTGAACGAGTTTATGAAAACTTAGAGAGTGTTTAGGATCTAATTTGGATTATCCACCCATGCGTCCTCTTACTTATACAATCCGCCATGGTTATAATGTGGGTAGGCTTTCCCAGGCCAACCTCCCAACTCGTCTGTCCATGCCCCCAACTTAGGTCACTTCGGCCCCTCATTTTCCCTCGTCGGGTCCACCTACCAAACCTAAAACCTTATAAGCTAGCCGCCATGAGTTCTACACTTAGCCAATTTTTTTCTTGTTCGTTGGCTCATCACATGCCAACTCATCCCATCGTCAGATAACATCGTACACTACTCGCCTTCTCACCAACTCGTTGCACCCGGCTCATCGTGTTTAACCAAGGGCATGTTGCCCCAACTCGTCGCACGTCTCACTCACAACTCATGGGCATGACATACTCCCCCACTCTAAACAGTTGTCGTCCTCGACAATGCCATCCCGGAAACCACCATTGGCAAGACTATAAGTCCACACAAATGTGCATATGGGCAATCTATATGTGTCCACCTCTTGACCTTCCTCATGCCATAGATATGCCAAAATATGCAAGAAATCATGTGCTAGTACCCCTCATATTGGTGACTAGTTGGGTAGCTAATATAACCGCACATCACCTCCATAAGAACACATGCCCATACATCATCATGACTCATCATTGTTCACTGCTTGCCAATCAGTGTTCATCTCACCTCAGATGTCTACTCAAAATGTTTGGCGACTCATCGCCATGAGTAGTTAACAATGAGCCTCTTCTCCATGATAATCTAAGAAGATGGGGAAGAAGTGGAGCTTGAAGGCTCTCCCTCTTCCTTACATATCAAATCAATCCATCTATTAGGATCCTCCACTTATAAACTCTACATGTATGCTTCCCGATCCTCTATCTGAACATCCGGTCTATCATTCTCATCCTCCTCTATTGCATCTAGTCTTCTTGATAGATCTAAGATACTATTAGACAATGTTCGAATGACCTGTGATAGTTCCATAAGCTTTGCCTCCATAGAAGAAAACCTCTTATATAGCTCTTCATCTCACTTGACATCCCTCACATTCATTTCTTTCAACTTGCATTCAAATTTCGTAGCCCCTATGGTTGGCACACCAATGGGTACATCCTCTCACCCGTCGCAAATGTATGACTTCCTCATATGTGGAACTATCATGGCTTCAAATTTATTCATAAATTCCATTCCTAGCACAACTTCATAGTCATCTATCCGCACCACTATGAAATCAACCTTGCCTATCCATTCACCTAGTGTCACATTGACCTTCTCAACCACACCAATCATAAAATTGGGAGGAGATTTCACTGCTTTCGTTTGAGCCTGAACTAATATAAACTTCATCCGAATCTTCCTCGTAGTATCTTCATTCATGAAGTTATGACTTGCACGACTATCCACCATAGTGAGAATAGTGGCATTCCCAATCTTCATCTCTACATACTCCAACTAGTTCCTTTTAGGATGTCTTCATGAGATCACTTCCGTAGCCACTGCAGCTCCTAGAATCTGCATAACTCCAATGGAAGTTTCATCTTTCTTCTTCTTTCTATTGGATTGTGCTATCGTTGCCACTTTCGGTCTTGAAGGACAATTCTTCACTATATGTGGTTCTTCACATATACAACACTTCAATGGATTCTTCATCTTCATCTTATCATACGTTCTCAAAGGCTTCTATTTCGGCTTGTCAGAGCTTTTCTTCCTCTCTATGGTTCCTTCATCACAATGTTCTACCAAGTGATCAACTTCTACAAACGTTTCTCCAAGTTTTCTAATCTTTTGCCTCTTCACCTCATTGTGTCCCTAAGGCTTTAATCCTATAATGAAATTGAATACCTTGTCTATTTCCACCATATCAAGTACTTCCAAAACTGCGCTTGAGAATTCCCATTGATAAGCTTGTAGGCTCCCTACTTGTCTTATATACTTTATCTTCATCCTTGCATCCCATGTTTCATCTTGTTGACTAAAATGAGTTTGCAAAGCCTTCTTCATGTCATCCCACAAAGTGATCTCCTTAGAATTGCCACTAGTAATCTGGTCCATGTTTCTTCGCCACCACATCTTAGCATCCTTCATAAAGAATTGAGCAACTACTTTTATTTTGGCCAAGTTCTCATCAGACATCCCCAAACATTCCAAGTATTTCTCCATATCCCCTAGAAAGTGACCAAGATTTTTTGCACTTCTTGTCCCATCATAAGAATCAGGTTCCTTGAATTTCACATGAGCAACTCCTCCACCAGAGCTTTGCCTAATATGCTTTTTCAAAACCGCTATCTCATTTCAAGCATCTCCAGGATCATTCTGTGACTACAAGACTTCTGCCAAACCTTGGTCCCTTGCAGCTCCAATCTCTTTGACTTCCTTCTCTGTTTGTGTATACACCCATTTCGTATACTCATACTGGATCTTGAGGACTTTAAAGTGTTCCTTCAACTTCATATAGCCATCCCAAATTTCAACATTCTTGGCCTTCACTGAAGTTATTTCAGAAGCCAAGTCCTCCATTTGAATCAATACTTTATCCATGAAAGTTGCATTGACATCCCTGCTAGATTCACTCATCATAACTTGAGCTTCCTCTATCCGTTTGCCCATCATCTTCCTTCAAGTATTCAATACCTCTGATACCAGCTATCACACCCCTATCCCGACGGTAGTCTTTCAACACTCATAGGTAGGTACGACGCCACCACCCAATTTATTTTCACCAATACTTTCAAGTGTGGACTACGCTTAACATTCAATACATAGAATATTTTCACTTCACTAAGCATTCATCATTCATTTTACACAGCGGAAACATTCATTTTTAATGTCATTCACATTTAAAAGTACACAAGTACAATTAATCTTTTAAGGGAGGGGAAAATCCTTGATAAGAGCTTTCCCACAATGATATAATAGTATAATTTTATAGTTTCATATACAATCCAACCTTTCAAGGCAACCCCAAAATACCTTGGCCAAAATAATGCCAAACTCCAATTTTCAGAATTTTGCCCAAGCCGTCCTTCAGCTCTACCCCACTATTGTGCAGCCTTTCTTGTTTCTTCATTCGAGGAGCTATGCCCTACCATGCGACCTTACCCACTCCAACAGTTGCATCGTGTCACCTGCTCGAGTAGCTGTGTAGATCCACTTGGCACTATCGTTCCACCAAGTCTGTGGGTTGTGTCAACCTCCACCTGTCACTGTCGTTCACCCGGTCATTGGTTGTTTTATCTCCCTTGTGCCCGTGTCTTTCCCATTGCCCAGCACTTTGTTTACACTTGCTCGATCGTAGTGTCACCCGGCTCACAGGTCGTGGAAACTCACCCAAGTTTGAGTCACCCTACCAAGCCTTCACGTTGTCCTATAGGAACTCCTAATTTTCCCGTCGTTCACTCCACCTGTCCCCCCAATCACCAACTCACTGAACCACCAACTCGCTTGCATATTCGAGCTTTCCCTTCACCCGGATGCCCAACTGCATATTACCAGTGGGCAGACCTACCCTCACTACTACCTGGTTAACTCGATTGCGATTTTGTTGGGCCCTTTCCCTATGCTCATCCAATTCTCTTTGCCTTGGCACTTCAGTCTGTTCACTGGTCTGCACCTTGGCCTCCTTCGTATGCTCGCACTTCTCCACACTCCAAGTCCATATACTTGTGTGCTTGCTGCTTGTATTGCGTTTCTTCCACCCATGCATCCTCTTAGTTATACAATCCACCATGGTGATAGCATGGGTCAGCCTTCCCCGGCTGACCTCCTAAATTGGTTTTCCATGCCCCCAACTCAAGTCAGCTCTCCCCCTCATGTTGCCCCGTAAGGTCCACCTACCCAACCTCTCACCATATATGGTCGCCACTGTGAGTTCTACACTTAGCCAATTTTTGTCTTCTCCATTGGCTTATCGAACACCAACTCATCCCATTGTTGCATAACATCGCACACAACTCGCCCGTTGACCAACTCGTCGTACCCGGCTCATTGCCCACCGATTAGTCACACCTGACTCATCGAGTTTAACTAAGTGCTCGCCACCCCAACTCATCACACGTTGCACACACAACTCATGGGAATGACAGGTAGTTACCCCTTAAGTACTACGAATTTACCTAGATCGTCTGGTCTAACCCTAAAAACATTGATGGTGATGATAGAGACATTTGGCAGTTGTCACATCAACCCCAAGTCCTCATCAGTGTGTTCCAGTTGGACTTCAAGAGAATTCCAGAGGAGTCCATCTGTTACAAGGTCACGTGAACACAATGTAATTTATGTTGAGATAAACGATGATATGGTTATTAATTTTAAAAGTAAAACAAAATCAAACATGTAAATCATAAATATATTTAAGGGGCCCCGACCACACCATAATGGATTTCCTATATAATAGATCTTGGAATCAAGGCTAAGTCCAACTGAAATGACCATAGAACCATAACATTGTCCCTATAAGATTCTTATTTTTAACAAAAGGTTAAAAGGAAATTATTACAAGCAAGGCCTCACCCCAAGGGTGTCAAGGATATTTTATTCTATGACCTATCAATTGGTGAGGCACATAGCAATGGGAACTCGACCAGCTATGCTGACCAACCAAGCTAACCCTTTAGAATTGTTTTTTTTTTCTTTTTTTTAGAATTATTATGCATATTATAAATGCATTTTTTAATTTTCTCTATTTTTAAAAATATATATGAAATTGATATCGAAATATATTACTTAACATTAATGCTAAAAAAAATTATTTAAGGCTTACATTAAAATATTTTTAAAATGTATAACAATCATAAATATTTTTTATATTGGTAACTGAAATATAACATTTTATTTTCAATTATTTTATTTCTTTATGTAAAATTGATATAAAATTATTGAATTGATTTATTTATGAAATTTTATTCATGGTAGGGGTTCCTATTTCAGCCCCAGGTGGAGGTGGATGGGGCCCTCTTGACTTTATTTTTTATTTTGTATTTTTCATTTTTAAGTTAAATGAAGGAATCAGATTGAACATAACTAGAATATGCTTCGTTTGTGTCCCACATCCATAGTTGTGGCATAAGGGAGAGCGAAGTAGCTGTGAAATTTTATTTTTATAAATATTAATCCATGTCATGGTATTAATCACGAACAATGTCACTCGTTGTTCATATGGTGTCGATCACTGTTCAGCAATCAACATAGTTGGCTAGAGTCAGTAGATGATAGATATTATTTTGCGTAGTTATCCTTCATTTGTAGCTCAAGATGTGAATAAATTGAAATGTTTAGTAATGAAAGAGAAAGCTTTCAGTATGTTCACTGTGTTCTCTGATATGGTATCAGAGCCTGAAAGAGGTTATGTATTGTGTTAAATGTTCTCCTCCTCAGAGGGTTGTAGTAGTGAAGAGAGTTTGCAGTTGTGAAAATTCTTTGTGGTGTGGCTATTGTGGAGTGTGTTGTTGTTAAGGAGTCGCTGTGAATATTGCAAGTGTTGTTGTGATCATTGGGACTTCTATTCTTCTGAAGCTAGTCTGTTGCTTCAGTTATTTTCTCTCCATGAGAAAGAGTTGTTCAAAATCTTGTGAGAGATCCCCAGTGTCGTGGAGGAAAAATATACAAGCGTATTTTGTTGGTGCAAAGATTCTGTGTTGTTCATCAACATGGTGGAGTTTTTTTGTTTAAGTTGAACGTTGCAACTAGATCTGTAAGTGCAAGATATTGTCAGGCCTGCTATAAGTGAAACTGAGTGTCGATGATTGTTGGGTGTTGTTTCTCATATTTTTCGTGTTGCAACTCTAGTAGCAGCTGCCGTGTGCCTTAACACAAACATTTAGAGTTGCCAATGACAAAAGTATTAGAGGTGCCTCCAACTGGCTAATGCATTGAAGAAAAGAATTTTCATCTAGCTTGAAAACCGTGGAAGTGATTTGAGTTAAAAGGTTTCAACCTTATTTTAAGTATTTTAAAACAAAGAAAATCAATGTTTGGTTTGTTTTTTGGGAGACGTAAGTTTTTTAAGAGATTTGCTTTATTTTAAGTGCTGAGAAAAAATTTAAAAATATGGTGTTTGTTTTTAATGTGAACATTATCACAATGAGTGATAAGGTTTTCAAGTATTTGTTTTTCTATTTAAAGTGGTGAGAGGTGTTTAAAAATAAAAAGTGTTGGTGGAAAGTTTTAGTAGTGAAAAGGAGTTAGTAATGGACTTAATGGTGCATGTGTGGTGAAATTTTTCTGGGATTTGGTGAATTTGGGTGCAATTGGTTTTAGATTTGGTGGATTTGATTGCATTTTGTTGATTGGGGAAAGTTTTTTCTTCCATCATGTCAAATTTTTTGGCTAATATGTATTTGAATGAATCCACCAAACTTGATGAAGAGAATTATGTGAATTGGAAATTCAAGTTGTTGACTATTTTAGAAGGTTATATTTTGTGGTTCATTGTGAGTGGGGATGAGCCCACACCAACTGTTGCAACTTCTATTTCTGATTGGGAGAAAAGGGAGACGAAAACAAAGGTGTTGTTGTGTATGTCTGTAAAGGAAAACATTATTCCTCACATCATAGATTGCAAGACATCAAAGGAAACATGGGATATGTTGAAGGGTTTGTATGAAACAACAAGTACAAACCGAATCTTGTTTTCGAAGACTAAACTTAAAATATTTAAATTTTTAGATAATAATATTTAAATTTTAATAATAATATTCAATTTTATTATAATAATATTATTACATTTACATTAAAATTAATACGTTTTATTTTTAAATAATATATTAAATTTTATGATATAATTAATACTAATTATTATATATTATTAATTATTAATAACATTGATATAATAGCATTAATATTAATAAATATTAATCATTAATATATTTATGTGTGTGTGTGTGTGTTGTGTGTGTGTGAGAGAGAGAGAGAGAGAGAGAGAGAGAGAGAAAAGAACTTAGCTCAAGTGGTATGGTTCATGATTTGTGTCTTAGGTAATGTGGGTTTGAGTCTTCCAAGACATGCTGAGGCATGTGGAATAGTGGCAACAGTTGGATTGTGGAGTTTGACTTTGTGCATAAAATAAATATATTCGTGAAATGTATCATTTAGATTTAGGAATTAACTTTCCCTAAATAATATTGGATATTTTTTTTGTAAGCTAAGGTGGAGCCTTTCTTTTTCTATTCATATAAAATCAAGTTGATCCACATACAAGAGTTTGGTGGCCTCAACTTGCCCATATGGGAGACCAAGTCTGTTGGCCACCTGAGATTATTATAGGCCATCCAGTAGTGAAAATGAATAAGTCTTTCAACCCACGCTAAGTAAACCTCACAGCAGAAGTCACTAAATAAGTTCCATCCTAGCATAAGACTATTGAAAATGAAATGCTATCCTCAAAAAGGCAAACTTTAAACTGAATGAGTTAATCCTTTTAGTCTTCATTGTCACCATCCACCTTTGCTTGTGCTGCCACCGAATCCCCTGGTGCTGGAGATAGCTTCTGCAGTTGTTGCTAGATTTCATCTAACTTGTTGTCCTGCATAATCATGATGATTTCCAAGCTTTTCAATCTTTCTTTATATTTATCATTCCTTGGGGGATTTCAACCATTTTGAACGCCACATTCTCCAGCGCCCTGGCAAGTAAGCGTTTCAACACCCAATACACGTGCAAGGCTTGCTTGTAGAGTGTCATCCTTCCTCTGGTGTGTCCTGGGTTAGGCATGATGTCTCCCCATCCTCCATCTCGGGCTCAGAGTCTCCTTCCATGACATTCTCTTCCATTTCCTAAATGAGCTCATGAATTTTAGCGTCATTTCCTTCGTTGTATATGCGGGCAGCCTCTTGGATTGTTTTCCTCATGGTTTTCCTGCTACGCCTCATATATATTGGTGTGGAGGTTGTCGGGTCTTTTCTTCCTGGCTGGTTTTGCCGCCCTCTTCCTCCACAACCCCTTCCTTTGCCCATCTAGGCCATCTTTCCTTCTACCACCACCTATTGCCAGTGATCAACATCAAAAGTTAATTTAACAAAAATTACATTTATCCCCATCGCCTGCATATCTTTATCACTGGGCTTGCTCTCTCCACTCTGATTTCTCCTAGAGGTTTGGATACTCTGAGGTCTTTATGCCCATGGGATAACCATGGGCGGGCCCTCAGTTGTCTCATCCCCCACCCAGATTGCCTGTTTAACTCCCTCAGGCGGCCCCTTTGCCCAGCTCTCACAGTACCTCGTCAAGCCCTTATCCTCGTTCCCGTATTTCCTTACGATATAGACCTCTGCCCCAAACTGAACAACCTCTCTCTCTACATTTCCAATTTTTCCCCCCTCCACCACCTTATTGTGCGTGACAGGGTGAATAGCGGGCTTGTTTAGATGCGGCCTTCCCTTAGCGATTCCTAAATCTCCCCCATCCTCCATCATACTATGAGTGGCCATAAGAGATTCAGGGATTAGGACCAAGAAGACATACCCAAACTATTGCTCGACTGCGGAAGGATCAGACACCTGCTCAACTCCATTCACTGGCTTCCTTTGCTGCATACTAATCTCTCTTTCCCCCTTTTCCACCCTCATTAACCCTTTCCCACCTGTCCTGCATCCCATCCCACTTCTACCGCTGTTTCCTTCTTCCTCCTCCTACATTCCCCTATGACCTCATCACCTCGGGATTCCCTCAAGCATGCATGCTGCCACCACGTCCATTGAATTATTATGAGGGCAGCTGGTTGCCAGCTTGGCCAACCTCTTCCCTGAGCTATCCTTATGATTGTACTCCCCACTTCCCTCACCCTGATCGAGGGCCACCTGTAACTGCTAACTTGAGGTCGTGTCCTCATGGTAATCTTGGGTAATGATTGTTTTGATGGGCTCCAATCTGGGCTCCTCAAAATTTGTCAGCTAGATACTATCAAGCTTGCCACCTTGCTCATGACTTCCCCAGTTTGCTAGGAAATTCGTTGCTTTGTTACCGTTGCTTCTGAAATGTTTTATGATCTTACAATAAATTCTCTTTATAAGGGTTTCTAGATCCTGGATTAGGCTAGCTATCCTCCAACTTTTCACCACTTTCTCCCAAGTCATACCATTATTGAGTTTCCTAATCATATCTATCACTAGTTGGGAATCACCCTCTATTTCCAAGTTGTTGTATCCATTCCTTATCGCTATTCTTAATCCTTGATAGAATTCCATTAGTTATGCTTCATTATTGCACATGATACCTCCATGGTCTGCATAAACCCATCTTGTCTGCCCTTGGCCATCCCAGAAAATGCCTCCGATCCCTACTAGCCATAGGTTTCCTTTGGAGGCCCTATCAAAATTTAGTTTGATGAAACCTTTAGAGGGGCGAGAGAAATGGATAGGGCTCTAGCTGTTTGTTTCAAGCGCTTTCCATCTCTGGGGAGAAACCATTCCCTGTTCTAAATTAATATTTTTCAGGATCTTCTCTTCCTCAGGTGTCATTTTCCAATCCTCATGTTTCCAAGTTTCTAATAAAATAGTCTCTGTTATATGACTTTGGGTTCTTTTCCAGACCTATTCTGGAGTCATCTCTTTGTTTTGAAATATTCTCTTGTTTCTTTCTTTCCAGATCATCCACATATTCATGCCTATCGCTAGACTCCAGGCTCTTCTAACCACCGAGCTCGTGAACTGAGCTCGTCCCCATTGTTTGGTAGTTTGTTTGATTTTATGAGGATCTTTGTTTGTCCCCCCAAAGAGTCTTTTGATTTCTTCCCATTTTTGTTGGGCTAGTGGACAAGAGTTGAGAAGAAGTTCCTGTGTTTCTTAGTCTTTCTTACATAGGCAGCATCTGGGTGGGCCTTGGAATCCATGCTTTTGAAGCTGATCCCATGTCAGAATGTGTCCTTTACATACAAGACATAAAAAATGAGTCACCTTTGGCCACCAATTCCTCTGCCATATTTGTTTCCATAGTGGTGCTAGATCATCTTATTCATGTTGCGCAGCAAGTTGGTAGTCTTATTTGATCATGAAGGTTCCCTTCGTTAAATGACCCCATCTTATTATATCTGGACCCATTCTAATAGCTATTCTCCTTGACTTCATTTCTCGTATATACAATTCTTTTTATTCTATGTGAATATGCTTGTCCCATGCTTTCGGATTCTTCCAAGTTCTCCAAGACTCCTCCTGGTTCTCCTCATTCCACAACTCACTCACATAATTCATTCCTTCCTCTTTGTCATCTGGCATGTATTTCTGAGACCCTGTACCTCATTCATCTTCTCCCTTTGTTGCCAAGCTTCTTCCCAAAATTTGGTTGAATTTTCGTTCTTGATTTCCTAGAAGACATGCTTGCATACAATGTCTCTATTTTGACTGGTCAATTTTCATATTGCCGAGCCTCTTGGTGTTTCCTCGAGTCTTAAGATTTATTCTATTGTTATGGGCATGTTGTATTTTGTGTCCAAATTCTTTTCTATAGGTCTCTTCCTCTCGTCATCCATTTCCACCAGAGTTTCGCCCCCATTACTTGGTTTAGAGTGTATGGATCTCTCAATCCCAATCCCCCTTCTTCTTTACTCTTTATCAATCCCTTCTAGGAAATCAAAGCCCATTCCTTTTGTTGCTTCAGTCCTCCCCAAAGGAACTTTTTGAAAATCTCCACAATTTTTCCGCACACCCATTTAGGAGTTGCCATTGCTGAAAGCAGGTAGATTGGGATTTCTTGTAAGACTGCTTTGAGCAGAACTTCTCTACCTGTTATATTCAGGGTTCAGAAGGACTATTTCACCAATAGATTCTTGAGTTTCTCAATGGTTTGTTACCAATTTGCCATCTTTAGAGGATTCAGGGCTAACGGTGTACGTAGATATTTTGTGGGAAAGTCACTCGAATGAAAACCCAATATTCTTGTCAGGTGAGTTTTGACATTACCGGTAGTGTTGAAGAAGAATGTGCAAGATTTCTCCTTGTTGATTTGAGTACCTGAAGCTTCCATGAAGAGGTTTAGGATCCCTTTTATTCTTTTGAATTCTCTTAGAGAAACTGTGCAGAATAACATGATATCATCCATGAATTGTTGGCGTGTAATCAACAAACTATCGTTTCCCGATATCCATAGCCCTTTGATTTTCCTCTCACACAATTCTTTTTTGATATACCTTTCCCAGTCCTTCCATCACAATGATGGTTAGAAATGGGGAAAGAGAGTCCCCCTACCTCAATCCTCTTGAGGCATTGAATTTTGAACTTGGCATTTCGTTCAGAAGAATGGAGAAATTTGGTGTGGAGATCATATCAGAGATCCACTCTATCCATCTATTGCAAAAACCAAAGGCCACTAATACCGATTTAAGGTATGTCCAGTTCAGCTGGTCATAGGCTTTTGAGAGATCCAATTTAATCATCATTCCAGCTTCTTTCTTAGATTTCAAAGAATGCACAACTTCTTGTGATGTTGCCAAGCCATCCAGAATTATCCGACCTTCCACAAACCCGGTTTGTTCTGGAGAGATAATGCTTGAAAGTATTGGCTTCAATATTTTGGCCATAAGAGTAGAAATAATCTTATAAATAACATTACATAGAGAAATGGGTCTAAAACCTTGAGCATTTTCAGACTTAGCAATTTTAGGAATAAGAGACAAGAGAGTCAAGTGTTTAGGCCTAGACATACCCTCTGATTTCTCCGCGATTCTTCTACCACCTCCAAAATGTCTTGCCCCAAAAATTTCCATCCCTCTTGGTAGAATTCCACTATGAATCTGTCTGGTCCAGGAGCTTTATTCTTCTTCAACCCCTTCATGATCTCCTCCACTTCCTCCAAGGTTATAGCTCTCATAAGAGCTAGGTTTTGGTCTCTAGTGATCATACTTGGGATCTCATTGCAAATTCTTCCGATAGCTTCTCTTTTGTCCTCATGAGGTTTCGAAAGGAGGTCTTTAAAGTGACCAACAAGAGTCTATTATATTTCTTCATGCTGAGTCAGGTGCAGTCCTTCTTCATTTATTATGGAGAAGATTCTATTTCTTTGCCTTTGCTAAATCATGGCCTGATGGAAGAACTTTGTATTCCTCTCCCCTTCTCTTAACAAACTCACTCTGATTTTTGTTTCCAAATAATTTCCTCTTGTTTCCTTCGTTCTTCAATTTGGCCTATTAACAACCCTTCCTCTCTAGCATGTTCCTCGCTTCTACCTGCTGATATAATTTCTTGCTGCAGTTTCCTCATTTTCTGGTCTAGCAGTTGCTGGTCCTTGAAGATGTTCTTGAATTCCTCCTTGTTCCATTTTTTTATTTTCTCTTTTAGTTCCCTTAATTTTAATTGGAAGGTCTACATTCTACTTCTTTCCCTTTGTTGGCTTTGTTTCCACCATTCTTCCACTTTCATCATGAACTCCTGATCTTTGAGCCAGAAGGCCTCAAACCTGAAAGGGTGATTTTTGGGGCTTGCTTCAATATCGATTTCTAGTTTGATTGGCTAGTGGTTAGAACCCATTCCTGGGAGAATCATTGCTTCAACGAATATATCCCTACTTATTCTTGGTTCAGATATTAAGAATTTGTCTAGCCTTGAGGCAATTTGGTGAGTGCCTCCTCTTCTATTGTTCCATGTGTGAATCCCATTTGTTGTGGGTATATCAACTAGTCTTTGTTCCACTATCATATCAACGAAGGCTTCCATGTCCTTTTCTAGTCTTCAAAGGTTTCCTCATTTTTCAGCTAGGGATGTGATCGTGTTGAAGTCTCCTCCTACAATCCATGGTGTTTCTGGGAAGATGCTTTGGATTTTTCCCAAGATTTGAAGAAATATCCTATGTTCTCCTGGTAAATGAGGACCATAAACCCGAGTGAGAAGGACCCATTCCCGTGAGCCTATATTCCTAAATTTGCCTAAAAGAATTCGAGGCACGCTTACCCAATTTTCAAATTGGATCTCCTCTAGGTTCCAAAGAGTTGCCAAGCCCCCTGCACTTCCTATGGCATCCTAACCAATTATTTCATATTGTGGTCTAAATTTTCTCATTATCTCTTTCAATTTTTGTTCACTAATCTTTGTTTCTTGGACTATCATTATACTTGGTTTATCTTTTTTCAATCTTTCTCTCAGATATCTCTGTTTCCTTTACTATTCATCTCTCTAATATTCCATGTTGTAATAATCATTTTAATAGTTTGAGGGGTTGTTGGAATACCTTTGACAGAGGTATGACTCTTCCTAAGTTGACTAGAATTTCACCTACCATTTGGATGGTCTCGCTCATAGGTCTTCTTCCTCGTTTTCTTCCTCCTTTTCCTACATTGCCCATTTCTGTGCTCTGTCCTCCTTGTGATCCTAACTGTTATGGTTGGTTTATCATGGCTGCTCCTCCTTTCTCCTTGTATTTTTGGAACATATCTTTGTATAGTTTCTTTTGTTCTTCTGGTATGAATCTTTCGTCCAGATGCCTCCATTCCTGTAGAAGTCTCTTCATGAATTTTTCCTCTTCACTCCCCCTATCCTTCTAGGGGTCTATCTCCATTTGGGTCTGATCTTGAGTGTTTCCTATACTTTCACCTTCCTTCTCATGTTCTAGATTTTTTTGCATTTTATCTTTTCCCTTGTCTACCCTTATCAATTTTGTTGGTTCTTCGTCACTATCCTCCATTTCCATTTCCATTTCCTCCCATTGTAGTACCCCAAACTTGTTCTGGTTTTCCTAGGTTACTACTTTAGCTACAGGTTTCGAGTGAGGCGGTCCTTATGGGGTTTTCTTCGAATAGGAACTTCTGTAAAACCATCCTCATCCTCCCTGCTTGCCTCTGTCTCCTTCCTCGCTTCCTCTCCCTTTCCTACTAGTGCTCCATTTGCATTTAGAGGGCATGATTTGAAGAGGTGACCATATTCATGGCATCTTCTACATCAAAATGGAATATGTTCGTAATCCACTAGTTGTTGCCAGACCTCATCATGGTATTCCACTTCAATATAGTCTGGGAGCGGTTCTATGATATTCATGTATACGCAGATCCTGGCATAGGACGTGTATCTTCCTCTTCTCGTGGTCTCAACTAATTTTACAAATGTCCCGATTGAGTTCCCAATACCTTCTAGAATCTTTGGATCCCAAAACTCAATTGGGAGTCCAAACATCCTAACCCATATAGGTGCTGCTAGCATTTTTCCTTATCTGGATTGTAGCATTCTTCCCAGTGCCTCATAAATAGGTCAACATTATTTAGGAAGTAGGGACCTTCCTCAAAAACCCTTTCCTTATCTTCCATTTTGGCAAAAATGACCATGAAGAAGCCCTTTGCACTTAGCTTTAGGTCTATTTGCCCCTTGGGCTTCCATCTCTGTTGAATCCATTTGGCTAGATATTTCTCAGACGGCCAGGTCCCCACAAACTTACAAATTAAAGCATGATCTTTTATATGTTCTCTGTATTCTTCAAGTTTGTTGTTTGGCATTACAAACCTGGGATTTTTCATCACTCTGGTTACCCAACCCCGCTTGCCACCGAGCCCGCATGGACAGCATGTCCTTGTCTCATTTCCTCGTACATCCATTTGTTCCATTCCTGCTTGTCTCTCCCGCTGCTACATTTTTATAGGAGGGGATCTCTCCCCTCCCACTCATGTCTGCCATTTTCCTGCCAACTGCGTCTGTGTTCTGTCCACCGTTCTCCACTGGTCTCCACACTCTTGCTTGTCCTGATCTTGTGTAGATGGCTGTAGGTTGCCCCTGTACCCTATTCAGGGTTCAGGTCTGCCTGAGGCGAACTATTCCGAAACCCTAACCCTAATCGTTTACCTCCATTGCTTTTCACTGCTCTCACTCTTTTCATTCCAAAACTTCGAATACTACTGGATATTATGTTTTAATAGATATGGTAATTTATTTTAATATTTGTAATAAAAAGAAGTTTTATGATAAATAAATTTTACAATATTTGTAATGTTTATATTGAAATAGTTATTATTATTATTATTAGAAATGCTATTAATAATATTATTCCCTAGGAATATGAACTCTTAGATTTATAGACCGAACAGATTGATATATAAGATTAAGGGAATAATAAACCCAAGGGATTATAAACCCATGGGAATAAACTAAACACAAGGGATTAATATTATAAACGTAAGTTATATAAACCCTAAGGTAAATATTGTAGACCATAAAATAATCATGGTTGATCGTGGTTTACCATTGTTGACAAATATTTTATCAAATATGGAAATCAACCATGGTCCAACACTACATTGTGAAATATGAAAATCAATCATGCTCGACGATGGTCAACCATGGTCCAACGTCACAATGTGACAAACATTGTATCAATATGAAAATGAATCATGGTCAATCATGTTTCTTTTAGTGTTTATAGTATTTCTATTAGAGTTTCTATACCTTGGGTTTATAATATTAGTCCATTGATTTTAATATTATTCCCTTGGATTCATAATCCCTTGGGGATTTACTATTAACGTCTTGGGTTTATTATTTCCATGGATTTACAATCTCAATCCCTTAGGTTTATTATTTCCTTAGGTTTATAATATCAATCATGGTCAACCATGGTCAATCATAGCCAAGCATGGTCAACCATGGTCAATCATAGCCAAACATGGTCAACCATGGTCAATCATAACCAAACATGGTCAACCATGGTTGAATGTCACATTGTGACAAAGATTGTCTATATATGGAAATCATCCATGGTCAACTATGGTCCAATGTCACGTTGTGACAAATATTATCTTGATATGAAAATTAATCATTATAAACCATGGTCCAACATCATTGTCACAAGGATTGTCCCAATATGGAAATCAAACATATTCAGTGATGTTTATTTTAGGGTTTAGAATATTTATCTAAGGGTTTATATACCTTGGGTTTATAATTTTTATCCATTGAGTTTATTATTTTCTTGGTTTTATAATAAGAATCCCCTCAGTTTATTGCTATAAGGATTCATATTCCCAGGGTTTAATATTATTCCTTTAGGTTTATTACCAATCATTGTCAACTATGGTAAAACATAGTCAACCATGGTTAATCATAGCCAATCATGGTCAACTGTGGCCAACCATTGTCTACCATGTTTATAAATTAAATCATGGTCCAACATTGCATTGTGACAAATATTGTCTCAATATGAGAATCAAACATGGTCAACCATGCTCCAATGTCACATTGTTGCCAATATTCTCTCGATTTGAAAATCAATCATGGTCAACCATGGTAGAACATCACCTTGTAACAAGGATTTTCTCAATATGAAAATTAAGCATGGTAAACCATGTTTATTTTAGTGTTTATAATATTTATCTTATGGTTTATATACGTTGGCTTTATAATACTAGTCCCTTTGGTTTAATATTATTCAACAAAGGCCAACCATGTTTCATAAAATCAATTGCGGTCAACCATGGTTAATCAAGGTCAACCATTGGCCACCGTCACATTGTGATAAATATTCCTTCAATATGAAAATCAATCATTGTCTCAAACATGGTCCAATGATGGTCAATCATGGTCAACACTGGTTAAGCATGGCCAGCCATGTTTTATAAAGTCAAGAATTGTCATGCATGGTGAATCATATTCAACCATGGTCGAATGTTACTTGTGACAAAAATTGTCTTGATATGAAAATCAACCATGGTAAATCATTTTTACTTTAGTATTTACAATATTTATATTAGGGTTTATATACCTTGGGTTTATAATACTAATCCCTTTGGTTTAATAATATTCCCTTGGGGTTTTAGTATTAATCCCTTGGATTTATAATAATAATCTCTTGGATTTATAATATCAGTCCTGGTCAACCACGACCAATCATAGCCAACCATCATCAATCATGGGAAACCATATTTATTTTAGTGTTTACAATATCTATCTTAGGGTTTATATACCTTGGGTTTATACTATTAGTCCCTTGAGTTTAATATTATTCACTTGGGTTTATAATCGCTTGGGTTTTTAGTATTAATCCCTTGGTCTAATTATTCCCTTCGGTTTATAATATCTATCATGGTCAATCATAGCCAACCATGGTCAAGCATTGCCATGGTTAAATGTCACATTTCGACAAAGATTGTCTCAATATGAAAATCAACCATGGTCAACCATGGTCACATTATGTCAAAGATTGTCTCATGGTCCAACATCACAATGTGATAATCAATGTCAATGTTGGTCCAACGTCGCATTCTAACACAGATTGTCTCAATAGGAAAATCAACCACCATGAATCATGATCAATCATGATCAACAAGGGTCCAATTTTTCATTGTGAGAAAGATTCTCTTTATTTGAAAATCAATCATGGTAAAGCATGGCCCAACATCACATTGTGACAAGGATTGTCTCAATATGAAAATAAACCATGGTAAACCATGTTTATTTTAGTGTTTATAATATTTATCTTGGTTTACATACCTTGGATTTATAATATTATTCCCTTTAGCTTAATATTCTTCAATTAAGGTCAACCATGTTTTATAAAATTAATTTGGTTCAACCATGGTTAATCAGGGCCAACCATTAGCCAACATTGCATTGTGACAATGATTGTTTCAATATGAAAATCAATAATTGTCTCAACCATGGTCCAACATCACATTATGAAAAAGATTGTCTCAATATGATAATCATGGTCAATGATGGTCAACCTTTCTCAAGCATGGTTAAACATGTTTTATAAATTCAAACATGGTCATCCATTGTCAATCATGTTCAACCATGGTCAGACAACATATTGTGACAAAAATTGTCTTGATATGAAAATAAAGCATGGTTAAGCATGGTAAACCATGGTCCAACATCACATTGTCACAAGCGTTGTGTCTATATGAAAATAAACCATGGCCAACCATGTTTATTTTTGTATTTCCAATATTTATCTTAGGGTTTATATACTTTGGGTTTATAATATTAGTCCCTTGGGTTGATAATCCATTGGGGTTTTAATATTAATCCTTTGGTTTTATTATCCCCTTGAGTTTATAATAGCAATCCCTTGGGTTTATAACATCAATCATGGTCAACCATGTTTATTTTTGTGTTTAAAATATTTATCTTAGGGTTTATATACGTTGGGTTTATAATGTTAGTCCCTATGGTCGAACGTCACATTTTGACAACCATGGTCAACCTTGGTCCAACTTCGAATTCTGAACCATCGTCAATCACGGTCAACCATGGTCCATATTCCAAGGGTTTATTGATATAAGGGTTCATATTAATAGCATTTAATATTATTCCTTTATGTTTATTATTAATCATAGTCAACTATGGTAAACCATAGTCAACCATGGTTAATCATGGTCAATCATAATCAACCATGGAAAACCTTTGTCTACCATGCTTTATAAATTCAATCATGGTAAAACATGGTCCAATGTCTCACTGTGACAAATATTGTCTCAATATGAGTATCAAACTAGTCAACCTTGGTCCAATGTCGCATTGTGAAAAGTATTGTCTCAATATGAAAATCAACCATGGTCAACCATGGCCAACCATGTTTATTTTAGGGTTTATAATATTTATCCCAATGTTTATATGCCTTAGCATTATAATATTGGTCCCTTTGGTTTAATATTATTCAACAAAGGTCAACCATGTTTATAAAATCAATTGTGTTCAACCATGGTTAATCAGTGTCAACCATTGGCCAACGTCGCATTGTGATAATGATTGTTTCAATATTAAAATCAATCATTGTCTCAACAATGTTCCAACATCATATTATGACAATGATTGTCTCAATATGATATCATGGTCAAATTTGGTCAATCATGGTCAACCATGTTTTATAAAGTCAAACATGGTCATCCACAATCATGCTCAACCATGATAGAATGTCGCATTATGACAAAAAATGTCTTGATATGAAAATCAACTATGGTTAATCATGTCAATCATGGTGTATCATCGCATTGTGACAATGATTGTCTCTAAATGAAAATAAACCATGGTCTGCCATTTTTATTTTAGTGTTTACAATATATATCTTAGGGATTATATACCTTGTGTTTATAATATGAGTCTCTTGGGTTTAATGATATTCCCTTGGGTTCATAATCCCTTAGGGTTTTAGTATTAATCCCTTCAGTTATTATTCCCTTGGGTTTGTAATAACAATCCCTTAGGTTTATAATATCAATCATGGTCAACCATGGCCAATCATAGAAAACCATAATCAATCATGGGAAACCATGTTTATTTAAGTGTTTACAATATTTATCTTTGGATCCATATACATTGGGTTTATAATATTAGTCCCTTGGGTTTAATATTATTCACTTGGGTTCATAATCCTTTAGAGTTTTAGTATTAATCCCTTTGGTTAATTATTCTCTTTGTTTTATAATATCAATCCCTTGGGTTTATTACTCCCTTTGGCTTATAATATCTATCATGATCAACCATTGTCAATCATAGCCAACCATGCTCAACCATGGTCAAATGTCACACTTCGACAAAGATTGTCTCAATATGAAAATCAACCATGGTCATGCATGGTCAATAACCATGGTCACATTGTGTCAAAGATTGTCACATGGTACAACATCACATTGTGACAAAAATAGTCAACCTTGGTCCAACATCACATTCCGACACATATTGTCTCAATATGAAAGTCAACCATCATGAACCATCATCAATCATGGTCAACTAGGGTCTAATGTTGCATTGTGAGAAAGATTCTCTCAATTTGAAAATAAATCATGGTCAACAATGGTACAATGCCACATTGTGACAAGGATTGTATCAATATGAAAATCAAACATGGTCAACCATGTTTATTTTAGTTTTTGATAATATTTATCTTAGAGTTTATGTACCTTGGCTTTATAATATTAGTCCAGTTGGTTTAATACTATTCAACGAAGGTCAACCATGTTTTATACATGTTGGGAAAATACTTAGAAGGGGGTTGAATGAGTATTTTAAAAACTCAAAGTAATAATTTCCTTTTCTGAAATATGTGTGCAACTTTACTGAATCGAACTCGCGTATGTACACGAATTTTGTAAAAGAAGCTAGTGTGTGCTTAGTAAACTTGTAAAACAACTAACTCTTTAAATGTTAAAATTAAACTAGAATGTAAGATATTTATTAGGCATTTGATAAGAAGCAAGAACAGAATAAAGTATCACACATAAGAAATGCACATGAACACAAGGATTATAAAGTGAAAACCCAATGTGGGAGAAAACCATCGTTGTTGTCATCTCAGTATTAAAACTCATTAATATCAAAAGCTTCTTATATTTTTGTATTGGTGCATACTCATGCCAGTACACAGGGATGCACCTACTAAAGACTACAACCTTCACTAGCTCTCCAGCACCTACTATAAGGGAGCTCCAACCCCCTGATATGATTACCAGATACTATTGATAGGATGCTTTGACTTCCTCATTGAAGGCTCCAGCCCTCAGCAACATCCGTGGACCACATTTCATAAATTTTTGCACTGGATCCACCTGCTTTAATACATCACAACTTGTAGATCAATTGAAGCAAACACCAACTTTATTCAAACAGAACAATGAGATCACTATAACTAAAACACACAACTAAACTTAGAATACTGCATTAACATATAGAATCAATTGCAACCCTGGTCATTCATATGCCAACATGTATACTCTACATCACTTAAGGCAACCCACTTGTATACACGCTTTTCTGTAGAGAAACCTGCGTAAATATCTCAATATAATAAAAATGTGTAGTTTTGAATCAGACACATAGTTGACCAGAGTTATTCTGAAATATTCTGTTATCTTACATAACCCTCATATAGTTAGCAGCATCAATAATATTTTCAAGCAATCAACATGTAACCAAATTCAACTTCATCATTCAATCAATTCTACTCGAGACATCATCATTCAATCCAAATCAACATCAGGACATCATTGATAGGCAATAGAGGTCTAGCATAACTAATCAGGTAGATCGATCATTTATGAACAAAAAACCTTCCTTTATGTATGCTACTTTGAAGAAACGAACCCACATTTAAATGCGACTTAACTGAGACCAACCTGCGTATAGATCTACAAATTTTGACCTAAAATTGTGCATCTCTTCAAAACTTCGGAAACATCCTGATCATAATATTCAAGGATAAAAATATGTGTCAATACTTACATCTAGTCAATCCATGAGCATATCATACAATGGAAAGTCATTGCAAGTATCACAATCCTAATCCATCATTGTATTCATCGATGCATAATTCTTTTAGTTCTATGTTTCATCTATGGCCCTTACAAAGAAAATATACTTCATATTGATGTATTTAACAAAAACCTTTTCACATACACACTTAGCACTTTCATCTTCACCTCCTTATATAGTTAGAGCCTTAACCAATACCATGAGTCAAAACTACACTATTGGCGGTGTTAATATTTGACGAGATAAAGTTATCGTTAATGCACTCAATGTTGTTGGATTATAACATCATAAGGACCCTTGGTATTATTAAATTAGTGTGCCAGAATGTATATGACTTTGCTTCTTTTAATTTGTGTTTATACGCAACTTGGCCTTGACAAATTCGGGTACAGATCTTCAAATATTCACCTTTATCAAACTTCTGACACTGATATGTAAACCTTTGTCCCATCATTCTATTATTTTGTTCTATCACTCTGTCACCTCTGAACAAACCTGCGGATTCATCTAATTACAATATACTTGTTATGTTACAAGTGAGTTGACATCAAGGACAACATATGCATCATAATGCCAACAATACAATCAATTTTTGTCAACCATGGTTAATGAGGGTCAACCATTAGTCAAACTCACATTGTGACAATCATTGTTACAATATGAAAACCAATCATTGTCTCAACCATGGTCTAACATCTCATTATGACAAAGATTCCCTCAATATGATAATCATGGTCAATGACGGTCAATCAACATTGGTCAAGCATGGTCAACCATGTTTTATAAACTCAAACATGGTCATCCACGGCAATCATGCTCAACCATGGTCAAACGTCACATTGTGACAAAAATTGTCATGATATGAAAATCAAACATGGTTAAGCATTGTGAACCATGGTTCAATGTCGCATTGTGATAAGGATTGTCTCTATGTGAAAATAAACCATGGTCAACCATGTTTATTTTAGTGTTTACAATATTTATCTTAGAGTTTATATACCTTGGGTTTATAATATTAGTCCCTTGGGTTTAATAATGTTCCCTTGGGTTCATAATCCCTTGGCATTTTAGTATTAATCCCTTGGTTTTTGTTATGAAACTAGCTCACAAAAATATATAAAAGATAGATAAACGTAGATTCAAATAAGCCTCTTCGAGGGGGAAAGCTCCTTTACATTACACAAATGAACAATCCTTGGATGATACAAATGACAAGACCTCCTTTCTATATATAGGAGTCTAAGGGGTCAAAATATAATCAGAGATGACATAACAATAATAATGTAAGGATACAATAATAACAATAGTGGGCTTCTATTGGGAACAATAATAACAATATGGGGACTGCATGGGCACAACAATATAATAATGGAGTTGTACTAATAACAACAAGGGGCTACACTAGTAGTATAGGGACCTAACTTGCCCCTCTCCTTCAAAAAGTGTTGTCCTCAATGCTTGTGTAGTTCTTGATGCTTCTATATAAAATTCTTGTCCTCCGATGTGGACTCTTTAGTGAGTAAGTTCTTCCACTTGATGAGATACTCTGAAATTGATCGATTTCGTAGCCGTTGGGTTCTTGTTTCTATGACTGCTCTAGGTTCCAATATGGTTTTTCCTTCATCGTCAAGCTCTGGAAATACTGTTTGAACTAGGATCTTCTGCAACTTTTGAATGAGTTGCCACACTTCTTCATCCTTCTTCCATTCATACCTTGCTTTGTTTATCCAATCTAGTTGGATAATAGAAATAAAGTAAAACAATGCTTCCAGATCCTCATACTTTCTTGAGAGTGCATTTGCAACAACATTTGGCTTCCCCTTTTTGTAGATGATTTCAAAGTCATAACCCAACATATTTGTAACCCACTTTTTCTATCCTTCTAAAGATAACCTTTGTTCTAAAAACTATTTAAGACTATCATGATCCACTTTTACCTTGAGTTGTCTTCCCATTAGGTAGGGTCTCCATTTCTTAAGTGGATGTAGTATTGCCAACATCTCCTTCTCATAAATATCTTTCTTGAGATGTAGCTGTAAAAAATACCCAATTGCCTACATAAAAACTTATTTCATTGTGATGTTGATCTTCATGTTGTTTCATTCAATTCTGCACCAAAATGGAGTTATCCTTTAAAAGTTGGAGAACTTGTTGTTGATGCTCCATTTGATCTTTCACTCTACTTTTTTTTCTTCTTGATATGTCCTTCTATGTTGAGATTTTGAGGAGTGGTAATTTCTTCTAATGCATTAAAGGATATGGTCAGATTCATTTCTTGATGGTTGATGTGATCTTTCACTTGAACATTTTTCTTCTTCATATGTCCTTCTATATTTATAGTTTGAGGAGTAGTAATTCTGGACAATGAATTACAAGATATGGTTGGATTCATTTCTTCTTTCTTGATGTGATCTTTTACTTCTTGAACCTTTTTCTTCTTGATATGTCCTTCTACCTTTAGAGTTTGAGGAGTGGTAATTCTTGCCAATTGTTTACAAGTTATGGTCGGATTCATTTCTTCTTACTTTGGGGTTGGTTCTTGGCGTATATCCTTTTCTTTTGATTTTTTTTTTATCCTTTTCTTCCTCCTCTTCATAATCTATGTAAAATAATTTATTTTCAACACACTTATGACCTTTAGTGTATTTTCTATCACAATTGTAACAAAGCCCTTTTTCTCCTTTTTCTTCCAATTTTTGTTGTGTAAACCTTGTAGATTGTGGAAGGCTAGGAGAAAAAACACTTCCATAATTATAGTCGTGACTGGTGGGATTGTTTGTTTCCATAATTTCTCTTTGAATGTTTCTTGCCAACCTAAATGCCTTCTCCAATGATTCAGGTTCCCAAAGACAAACCTCATGTTGAATGTTATCCTTTAAAGTGTCTATGAAGACATCAATCCTTTGCTTCTATGGAATATCATTTACCCTTATATTCAATTTTTGAAAGACCTCAATGTGCTATGCCATTGAACCCTTTTGTTTGAGATTTATCAATTGGCTAAAGAAGGTGTTTCTCTTTATATCCTCATAATGTATTATCATTTCCTCCATGACAAGACCTCCTTTCTATATGTAGGAGTCTAATGGCTCATAATATAATCTAAGCCAACATAAAAATAATAATTCAAGAGCACAATAATAACAATAGCGAGCTTCTATGGGCCACAATAATAACACTATGGGGACTACATGGGCACAACAATATAATAAGGGGGTTGTACTAATAATAATAAGGGGTTACACTAGTAGTATAGGGACCTAACTGTTTTATTATTCCCTTGGGTTTATAATAACAATTCCTTGGGTTTATAGTATCAATCATGGTCAACCATGGTCAATTATAGCCAATCATGGTGAATCATGGTGAACTATGTTTATTTTAATGTTTACAATATTTATCTTAGGGTTTATATACCTTGGGTTTATAATATGAGTCACTATGGTCAAAATTCACATTGTGAGAACCATGCTCAACCTTGGTCCAAAGTCATATTCTAACATAGATTGTCTCAATATGAAAATCAACCATCTTGAACAATTGTCAATCACGGTCAGCCATGGTCAACTAGGGTCCAATGTCGCATTGTGACAAAGATTCTCTCTATTTGAAAATCAATCATGGACAACCATGGTCCAATGTCACATTGTGATAAAGATTGTCTCAGTATGAAAATTAAACATGGTCAACCATGGTCAGCAATGTTTATTTTAGTGTTTATAATATTTATCTTAGGGTTTATATATCTTAGTTTTATAATATTAGTCCCTTTGGTTTAATATTTTTCAATGAAGGTCAACCATGTTTTATAAAATCAATTGTGGTCAACCATGGTTAACCAGGGTCAACCATTAGCTAATGTCACATTGTGACAAATATTGTTTCAATATGGAAACCAATTATTGTCTCAACCTTGGTCCAATGTTGCATTATGACAAAGATTGTCTCAATATCATAATCATGGTCAACGATGGTCAATCATGGTCAACCTTGGTCAATTATGGTCGACCGATGGTCGACCTTGGTCAAATATGTCTCTATCAAATCTTGATCCCACAAAAGAAGCTAGCACGGCTCGTTGATGGTATTGTAAGTTACATGAATACTACTATTGCAAGCATGATTGTAATTCAAGTGCAATGGGTCCCTTTACATTGATCAAGATTTGACCAAAATTAACCAATAATTACTCCTCCAAAAGAAATTTTTAATAGATAAAAGCATTTTATTTTCACAAAAATATCTTTGTAGAATTTTTTTTTTAAATATTTATGAATGCTCGGGGAAAAAACACTTTTTTCATAAATAAAGACATTTGATTTTCACCCAAATATCTTTTAAGAAAAATATTTTTATATATTTTTCAAAATTATATAAAAAAATTCAATATAATTTTTTATTAAAATTTAAATCATGTGTTAAAAGCACAAAAAAAACCATACATCTCTTTCCTATAATATAATAAATTATACTATTAAATATTATTTTTATTAAAACAAATTACTGTAATTATTATATATATAGATAAATAAAAGTTGTAATATTAATAATTTCTTTTACTAAAAACAAACTAACTATATATATAAAAAACTATTTAAAGTAGAATATTGTTTTTAATAAATATTTTTTTTTATTTAAAAAAAATATCTCAACTGAATAAACATTAAAAAGAAAGTCACATTAAATATTAAAATTATTTCATTCAACACCAATCATAAAAATGTAGATTTATAAATATAAATAAAACAAAAAAAACAAATATACTCATTACCCATCTATTGTGTTTGTATACTTTTTGGGATCAATTTTTTTCTCGCTCTCGGAGTTTTCTCGGAGTTTTATTTTATAAATTTTGTAGCCACTTTTAGCATTCTCCAATTTATATAACGCTCAGACTTTTATTCTATTTTATCATAAATAAAATATAAATGTTATGAGGAAAACATTGATCCAATGTGTTCGACATCTAGATGTAGATATGTAAACAAATATGCCAATCCATCTAAGTAATTCGATAATCACACGTTTATTTCTGTAACTTATACCAATATCTAGCAGCCACACTTGCAAATGTTTATTTGGTTGTGAAGAATTACCCCTTTTTAGTCAAATTAGTTGTTATTTTTAATGATTATTTATTTATTTTATTTTTCAAATTGATTGCTTATCTTCTTTTGAAAATGAATTTTACTAATTGATTCGAAACGTGTCCATAAAATATTATATTTTATGTAATTTTTACCAAAAATACTATTACAATTACAAATACAAATTTCCAGAAATTTCTTTATAGCATTCCTAGTTTCCGAGCCACCCCACTAATTACTATTTTATTTCTGTTTTAGTTATCAACTTGGTAGAGGCATTTCGTTGTCCCTTCGTCCTGTGCAAACAACCTGCCTTTATTGTATTGTCCCTACATTATATTACTTTGCTATTCGACGTTTAGCGCCTTTTGCGACATGAATTTTGTTTTGCCAATGTTCCAAACAGGCTGCCGTCGAACAATCTTCTTATGGTTTCCTTTTCCAAAAGACCATGCCTGTTCTTGGCGATGAAATACAGGGCGAGCCATTCCAGCTCAGCTACCAACCTGGGGCACCTCAAATGATAAATCAGATTATTAATATTCACCCTTCACGGGTACAGGGGGAAAAAATGAAATGAAAAGGAAAATAACCGTGATAGTGGAGCTTACCATCCAATAGGGTCATTTGAATTCCTATTTCCTTTAAGCATGCACTGGATCTCCCGGAATGTGAGTTTGTCTTGATGCTTTATAGCGTATTTGCTGAAGATGGCATCAAACTTGGCAGGATCGAACCTCCCTTCAGTGTCATAGCTCTCTGTGTCGCTTCCATGCTTTGCTCTGTGGATGTTTTCAACGTATATAGGAAATTTCAGTGATGGTATCCATCCCTGACCACCGAACATCAATACTGGATCAGAGAAAAATTATATGATGAAATGTCATTAGTCAAATATATTTGGAAAGGCAAAGGGTAATGATATAAATAATTTGCCAATACAATAACCACTAATTCATCATTTGATGATTACAATGAAAATGAATGAGTTCAGAGGTATTTAAACTCTTTCGATTTTGATCGCACAAAAATTTGATGATAATAATGAATGGCTAAAAAAAATATTTAAATTTTTCAGACTGCCTTAAAATAATTTATCATGCAATCCCGCACTAAATTTAACTTTATCTAAAAATACAAGTTAATTAAACTTGATCCAATTAAACAAAATTTTTCACTAGAAATCATATGAGAGAATTTTTTGGCTGACGCATTTCAAACCAACTTTACTTAAAAAATACTAGCTAACTAAACTTTATTCAATTAAACAAAGTCTTTTCACTAAAAATCACATGCTAACTTTACCTAAAAAATACTAACTAACTAAACTTTATTCAATTAAACAAAGTCTTTTCACTAAAAATCATATGCCAATTTTTTAGCAAAGCATTTGAACCAACAAATACAATAACCTTTACCATTCATCATTTGATGATTACAATGAATGAGCTAAGAGGTATTTAAACTCTTTCAATTTTGATGACACAAAATTTGATGATCATAATGAATCGGCTAAAAAATATTTTGCTTAAAATAATTTAACATACAGCCCAGCACTAAATCCAATTTTATCTAAAAATACTAGTTAAGTATACTTGATTCAATTAAACAAAGTCTTTCAATAGAAATCATATGAGAAAATTTTTGACCAACACATTTCAAATAAACTTGATTCATATAACTGTATTCATTCAAAAATAATTAATTAACTATCCCTAACAACATGCGAGCCTTTTAGGGTGAAATTACTTTCAGCAATATACTTACAGGAAGAGTATAGTAGCCGAAGGCTACGTTGACAACAACCGCAAAGAAAAGCGAAATGGGTACGTTAAACCCTATGGCACGAAAGCCTGCATGTTCAAATTCAAGCTCAATTCTGCTACAAAAGCAAGCTATAACTAGACGGACATATAAATTAAAGCCATTCCTCTAATCAGGCATTAAATTTCTAAAGGACGGCTGTCCAGTTCAATGGTAAAGGCAGAATAAAGCAATTTAGTACCGTCTATAAACCTAGAAAGAACCAGCAGGCTGGTATGTGAGGCACAATAACAGAGCTGAACTTTACTGGAAAATGGGAAAGAGTGGAAGAAATCAGATGTAAAATGATCTACCTTTGTATGTATCACAAGGATAAATAATTCCGTCATTGTCTTTATCGAAAAACGCCACATGTTGTTGAAGAACGCTCATGCCGTTGTTATTATGATCAGTGGACCCATTTATGTGCTCTGGATCCACTGATTCTAGAGCTCTGGCTGAATCTAGATAAGAAACCCATAGCAAAACTAATAAAGGTTATTCACATTCAGTAGTAATACTAACCATATACCTATCTTAACGATGGATTTATGGAATTAACAACAAATTAAAACTCTCCAAGTGCAAAGATGAGGTAGGATGTTAGGAAGGATCTAGTTACGAATTAAAACACTCAAACCTAAGATAGGATGTTAAGATGGATCCATTAATAGATTTTGGATTGTGGATTTATGTTTCTATTAAATAGTAACACTAAGCATATATCTATCTGTGTATATTAACTATATGGGTAAATGTGATTATGTTAGTAATAACACTAAGCATATATCTATCGTTATCTTAACGATAGATTTATGGAATTAACAACACATTAAAACTCTCCGAGAGCAAAGCTGAGGTAGGATGTTAACACAAATTAAAACTCTCGAACCTAAGATAGGATGTTAAGATGGATCCATTAATAAGTTTCTATTAGACTGATTATTGTGCATACATGGCTTTGGCATTTGCTCTTGCAGGTAGGTGTTCAATCTGCGCTGTGCAGTGATCGGTGCCCGTGGAGCAGCTGTTTGCAGGGAATCTTCTGAAGGGTTCTCCATATTTGACTTCGTTGAGAGGCTATATGTTAGATAGCAGCAGTCCAGCTTTAAAGAGAACAACTTAAAACAAAGCGATGGGCGAAAAATATAGCTGCTAATTCACCCAAAGGCTCTATATAAGTAATACAAAACGGGAGGAATTAGATGTGAGAGTTATTCCCGTACAATGAATTACGTGAAATGAAGTTATACGCAATCAAAGGCCAATGTTGTGTCTGGCACTACGTCATAAAGTTGATCCAAAAACCATGTTTCCCTCCGGCAAAACAAGTGTTGAAATAAAGAGATACACGAGGGGGAAGGGGGGCGCAATGATGAATGTGGCGGTTTATGCAAAACGCTTCTTTGCTTGGCAGTCCCTATTTCAAGGATCCTGTGCATTTCAGCTTTTCCATGGTTTTCGATCATACGGGTTCGCAGCATAGTGAAATTTTGAGAGGATCCGTGATTTCCATGGATTTGCACTGGAAAGGTTTTCCAAAGTTTTGGATGCCTTTCCAAACCCAAAATCCGTTGGCAGCACACGGAAACTCTGAAAGTATTCGTGATTTCCATGGAATTGCATTGGAAACTCCCAGAGCGATGAAATTTAGATCTTTCAAGAGAGGAATCTACTAATAATCCAAAAATATCATATTTCTCAAAATATAAATTTCCATAAAGAAAAATTTAGATATTTCAAATGTCTAAGAAAAATTTAGATCTTTCTAATGTCGAGAGCAATCTACTTAGCATCGAAACGAACCATATTTCTCAAAATATAAAATTAAATAAAGAAAAATTCACCTACTAAGCATGGAAAAGAATCATATTTCTATTTCTCAAAATACAAAATTAAATAAAGAAATTTGAATTTCGTAGATTTGATGGCTAGGCTCGATTCCTCTCGACCCCTTCGACCCCTTGGAAACCTGAAGAATTTAATTGGCGAGGAATAACGAGATCAAGTTTTTACTCTAAACAATTTATTGATGATCATGGTGGTGGTGGTTAATGTTCAATGAGACCAAACTTTGGTCTATCTGACCTAAAGAAACAAATTATTTAGTTTGATTTAAGATTTTATTCTTCTGGTCACTGTAATTTTGACAACGTAAAAGGCTAGGAAGGTGAGCGTTGCAACAAAGATTTTGAAACTAAGATCTAATGTGCTTGTACCCGGGGCACTCTAAGAGGAAGTGAACTCTAAGAGGAAGTGATTTTCATCCTCGATGTTCCTATTCTCACAGAGATGGCAAAACCTTTCCATCCATGGTGTTTTAGGAACTACCCAACCATCTGTTTCACTATAGAGTTCATGAGAATTCATTCTAATCATGGCTATATAAATTTTCTTCTTTGAGCTACATAAAACAGAGAGATACTTTTGATCTTCTAGGGTAGGGTTGATGACCTCCTTATAATATCTTACTTTTCTTTTAGTTGCTAAATATTTCTCACACCACTTTTTTTATTTGAACTTAGAAGTAACAATATTTTGAGTGTTATTAATATTTTGCAATGCAACATTCTCGTCGATCTCCCAATGGTTTAACCAAGTCCTCGTGTCTTTATACCAACCTCGTTTGAGCCTTAAATGGTTTTCGCTAGAATTTAAAGCTAACTTAGGAAGTTTATAACCTTTTATTATTTGCGATATAAAGCTAAAATCAAATAGTATAATTGGAAAGATTACTATGATTTAATCTTTATTGATGTGC